>WNWK01009871.1:37500-73793 GCA_009830355.1 Cherax destructor | reverse complement strand
GTCCACCGTCACTGCAGTGGTCACACCCTCGGTTCACCTCAGTCACAGTCCACCGTCACTACACGTGGTCACACCCTTGGGGTTACCTCAGTCACAGTCCACCGTCACTACACGTGGTCATACCCTCGGGTTACCTCAGTCACAGTCCACCGTCACTACACGTGGTCACACCCGTGGGGTTACCTCAGTCACAGTCCACCGTCACTACACGTGGTCACACCCTCGGGGTTACCTCAGTCACAGTCCACCGTCCCTACACGTGGTCACACCCTCGGGGTTACCTCAGTCACAGTCCACCGTCACTACACGTGGTCATACCCTCGGGGTTACCTCAGTCACAGTCCACCGTCACTACACGTAGTCACACCTCTGGGTCACCTCAGTCACAGTCCACCGTCACTACACGTAGTCACACCCTCAGGGTCACCTCAGTCACAGTCCACCGTCACTACACGTAGTCACACCCTCGGGGTTATCTCAGTCACAGTCCACCGTCACTACACGTGGTCACACCCTCGGGGTCACCTCAGTCACAGTCCACCGTCACTACACGTAGTCACACCCTCGGGGGCACCTCAGTGAGTCCATCGTCACTACACGTAGTCACACCCTCGGGGTCACTCTCAAGACAGTCCACCGTCACCACACGTGGTCACACCGTCGGGGTTACCTCAGTCACAGTCCACCGTCACTACAAGTGGTCACACCCTCGGGGTTACCTCAGTCACAGTCCACCGTCACTACACGTGGTCACACCCTCGGGGTGTGTCCACCGTCACTACACGTAGTCACACCCTCGGGGTGTGTCCACCGTCACTACCAGTGGTCACACCCTCGGGGTGTGTCCACCGTCACTACACGTTGTCACACCCTCGGGATGTGTCCACCGTCACTACACGTGGTCACACCTTCGGGGTGTGTCCACCTTCACTACACGTGGTCACACCCTCAGGGTCACCTCAGTCACAGTCCACCGTCACTACACGTGGTCACACCCTCGGGGTGTGTCCACCGTCTCTACCAGTGGTCACACCCTCGGGGTGTGTCCACCGTTACTACACGTGGTCACACCCTCGGGGTGTGTCCACCGTCACTACACGTGGTCACACCTTCGGGGTGTATCCACCGTCACTACACGTGGTCACACCCTCAGGGTCACCTCAGTCACAGTCCACTGTCACTACACGTAGTCACACCCTCGGGGTCACCTCAGTCAGTCCACCGTCACTACACGTGGTCACACCCTCCGGGTCACCTCAGTCACATTCCACCGTCACTACACGTAGTCACACCCTCGGGGGCACCTCAGTGAGTCCACCGTCACTACACGTAGTCACACCCTCGGGGTGTGTCCACCGTCACTACACGTAGTCACACCCTCAGGGTCACCTCAGTCACAGTCCACCGTCACTACACGTAGTCACACCCTCGGGGTCACCTCAGTCAGTCCACCGTCACTACACGTGGTCACCTCAGTCACAGACCACCGTTACTACACGTAGTCACACCCTCGGGGGCACCTCAGTGAGTCCACCGTCACTACACGTAGTCACACCCTCGGGGTCACCTCAAGACAGTCCACCGTCACCACACGTGGTCACACCCTCGGGGTTACCTCAGTCACAGTCCACCGTCACTACACGTGGTCACACCCTCGGGGTACTGTGTCCACCGTCACTACACGTAGTCACACCTCGGGGTGTGTCCACCGTCACTACACGTGTCACACCCTCGGGGTGTGTCCGCACACCGTGGTCACCTACACGTGGTCACACCTCGGGATGTGTCCACCGTCACTACACGTAGTCACACCCTCGGGGTGTGTCCACCGTCACTACCAGTGGTCACACCCTCGGGGTGTGTCCACCGTCACTACACGTGGTCACACCCTCGGGATGTGTCCACCGTCACTACACGTAGTCACACCCTCGGGTGTGTCCACGTCACTACCAGTGGTCACACCTCGGGGTGTGTCCACCGTCACTACACGTGGTCACACCCTCGGGGTGTGTCCACCGTCACTACACGTAGTCACACCCTCGGGGTGTGTCCACCGTCACTACCAGTGGTCACACCCTCGGGGTGTGTCCACCGTCACTACACGTGGTCACACCCTCGGGATGTGTCCACCGTCACTATACGTGGTCACACCTTCGGGGTGTGTCCACCGTCACTACACGTGGTCACACCCTCAGGGTCACCTCAGTCACAGTCCACCGTCACTACACGTGGTCACACCCTCTGGGTGTGTCCACCGTCACTACCAGTGGTCACACCCTCGGGGTGTGTCCACCGTCACTACCAGTGGTCACACCCTCGGGGTGTGTCCACCGTTACTACACGTGGTCACACCCTCGGGGTGTGTCCACCGTCACTACACGTGGTCACACCCTCAGGGTCACCTCAGTCACAGTCCACCGTCACTACACGTAGTCACACCCTCGGGGTTACCTCAGTCACAGTCCACCGTCACTACACGTGGTCACACACTCGGGGTCACCTCAGTCACAGTCCACCGTCACTACACGTAGTCACACCCTCGGGGTTACCTCAGTCACAGTCCACCGTCACTACACGTAGTCACACCCTCGGGGTCACCTCAGTCACAGTCCACCGTCACTACACGTAGTCACACCCTCGGGGTCACCTCAGTCACAGTCCACCGTCACTACACGTAGTCAACCCTCGGGTCACCTCAGTCACAGTCCACCGTCACTACACGTAGTCACACCCTCGGGGTCACCTCAGTCACAGTCCACCGTCACTAACGTAGTCACACCCTCGGGGTCACCTCAGTCACAGTCCACCGTCACTACACGTAGTCACACCCTCGGGGTCACCTCAGCCTCATACTATGTCAACAATGCTTCCAACATTAGCAGAATTTCCCATAATTAAACACACTAGTTTCATATTTTGTCAGTTAATTCCAATAGCACAATAGAGGTGTGGGAGATGAGAGTAGTGATGCTGGTGTGACACACCTTGCGGGGCTCGGATCTTAACTCACAGATGCAGAAGACAATAACTACACAATCTCGGGAAAAGACGAAACATTAAGGAATTAATTCATTCCTTACCCTGATCCTGCCCATGGTGGCGCTTATTCTATTCTGCCGCGCAACACTACTGAACAAGTTTTTTGAATTACCTTAATGTCAGATTATAGTAATTACTTGTGAAAATTTATATTAATGTAGCTCCTTTATTTGTTACTCATTACAAAATAAAAATAAAAGACACAGAAGTTAATTATAGAGGACCTGACGAACACAGGTTACAGAAGATACAGTTTAAGAGAAATAGGCCTATCATCTCTTTCTCTACCTTATCACCTATTTATGTTTTACTGTCTACTATTTATGTTCTACTGTCTTTAAATTATGTCCTAGAATCTGTATGGATAAAGCCACTGGATGGCGAAACGTCTACAATAAAGATACCGAATGTTGCACACGTGTCTAAATTTTCATATTGTCGGTATTACATACCATTATTGTACACCTATTTATCTCCCTTCTCATCTCTTTCTCTCCCTTCTCACAGGTTTCTGTCCTTTCACCTCTTTTTCATTTCCCTCCAAACCTCCAGCAAGTACACATTATGAAGACACGAATTTCTTGGCTTCCAACAACTGGTTCACAAAAGTTGCTAAAGAACACAAACAAGAACTTAATAGGCAGGAAGTCAGAAAAAAATGGCTAAAATCTCTTGAAGACAACGCCTCAAGTTTAAAGCATTAACAAAACTCATAAAACATTTAGCAGTAGCGTTGGTAATTAACATGATTTATCACATCACATGAGACTTGATGGAAAGTTTATAGTGGCGCTCCACTGCTGAGAAGGCGTTGTTTTTAATGACCACCACGGGGATACCTGCTGAAATTTCAATACAAACGTTTATGATAAAACTTCGTTTAAGTATTTGTAAGTTCAACTCAATTTTAATTTAAATAAGTGTATTAAGAAAATATACGAACAGAAAATATAATATGAATTTCATTAAAATATAAATAATTTATAACTTTATGCAAATAAGCATGCAGAGTATCAGTCAAAATTGTTTATCATCCTAAAATGGGGATATATAAACATAAGCTTAAAGAATCAACCATCAACATCTTAAGTATGAAAGGTAAATAGTTTCACAGATGCTCTACAAAAGAGTGAAACGAAAGAATATAAAAATGCTTTACTCACCTCATGGTATCCTGGTGAAGACTCTGCTTCTTCCGGGTCTGGTATTATCATATACAACACATTGTCTGTCTCTAGCAACACACTCAACATGGCATCACGTGCGCTAAAAACCTTGCAAAAGTCGCTCCTCTTTTTCTTTACTTAATATTGTTTCATTGTCCTTTCCATATATTTTTTTAATAATCTTGCTATGTAATCCTAAAGAAAATTATCACTCGTATCGAGTACTTTCGAATTTAAATAATATTATGTCTGGTAGGCCAAAAGTTTATAAGGTTGCCAACAAGAGCCCGACCCTCGCCCCCAAGTTTGTTCTAACCAATTACTGAACCAAGGACCACAAACTCTGACCACGGCGCCTCCTGCTGCATAACAGTCAATACTTAGCGCTGGTGCAGGGAGCCACCGTGTTAACACACTATTTAGTCAATCCATAACATGCCTACTGCAGTGTGCTTCGATTTTTATTTTATAATTATTTTTTTAACACTTCGACCGTCTCCACCAAGGAAGAGTGATAAAAAAAAAAAGGATACACATTTACCATCATTCATTCAATAGTTGTCTGCCAAATGCGCAAAGACATCACGAATGAATTTCCAACTGTTACATCCCCACCCCCTCCTTCAAAGTGTAGGCACTGTACTTCCCACCTCCAGGATTAAAGCCCTGCTAACCAGTTTCCCACACTCAAACAGCACGTAAAATCCCCAAAACCATTTGTATCCACTACAATTTAACCCACACTCGACCCCTGCAACCACATATAGGTGAGTACATGCTTGCTGGATGTTCAAGCCCCAACCACTTTCAACCTGCCTCACACCCTCCAAACTTTCCTAGGACAATCCTCTACCCCTCTTTCCTTCCACACCGGATTTACACAGCCTGTCATCCTATTCTGCTCCGGCATATCTAAACGACCAAACTACATCACCCCCCCCCCTCCTTCGTCCCTTGAATTATACCTTTCGTAACCCACACCGTCAGCGAATTTGTCATAATTCTCTGCATAATATTGATATCACCTAAAATTCGCCCCTTCCCCTCTCCAAGTTAACTTAATTTGTTCAACTAAGTTGTGACCTGGCAACTGGTTAACTTATTCAACTAAGTTGTGACCTGGCAACTGGTTAACTTGTTCAACTAAGTTGTGACCTGGCAACTGGTTAACTTGTTCAACTAAGTTGTGACCTGGCAACCTGGTGGTCTGGTGGCTAAAGCTCTCGCTTCACACGGCGAGGGCCTGGGTTCGATTCCCAGCCAGGGCAGAAACATTGGGCGTGTTTCTTTACACCTGTTGTCTATGTTCCCCATCAGTAAAATGGGTACCTGGGTGTTAGTCGACTGGTGTGAGTCGCATCCTAGGACACTGACCTAATCTGCCCGAAATGCTCAGCATAACAAGGGACTTTCTATAAGTAGTATGTCACTGATGTCAGCTAGGACTGTATACCATGTACATGTACTTGTAGTAAATAAAGATATTATTATTAAGTTGTGACCTGGCAACTGGTTAACTTGTTCAACTAAGTTGTGACCTGGCAACTGGTTAACTTGTTCAACTAAGTTGTGACCTGGCAACTGGTTAACTTGTTCAACTAAGTTGTGACCTGGCAACTGGTTAACTTGTTCAACTAAGTTGTGACCTGGCAACTGGTTAACTTGTTCAACTAAGTTGTGACCTGGCAACTGGTTAAAAAGACATAACAAAAACAGACATTTTATTATTGTTTCACCTATCTGATAAAGCATCATGCAGGTGAAATACAATGATAATAAAAGCGCTTCTTTATACGTGTCCTTTTTAACCAAGGAAAGTGCTACTGCTAGCCAGGGAAAGTGCTACTGCTAACCAGGGAAAGTGCTACTGCTAGCCAGGGAAAGTGCTACTGCTAGCCAGGGAAAGTTGCTACTGCTAGCCAGGGAAAGTGCTACTGCTAGCCAGGGAAAGTGCTACTGCTAGCCAGGGAAAGTGCTACTGCTAGCCAGGGAAAGTGCTACTGCTAGCCAGGGAAAGTGCTACTGCTAGCCAGGGAAAGTGCTACTGCTAGCAGTAGCAGCAAACTAACCTAGCAACATGACCAGACCTTGCTAAAACTGACGTGATATAAAATCATTTAGGCTATCTAATAACAATATAAAAAAAATACAGATTTTATAAAACATTACATAGGTGTTTCCTTCAGGGAAGGAGATCGAACCTTCAGATGACCCAACTTTCATCTGGTCCAGTCAGTAGCTGCGACTCCTCAAATAGATTATTACCCTGGAGGCCTAGCTAGTGTGAGTGGCAGCACCATGCACCTGAGCCCACTTATCCTTAATGACTAGCGGTCACCTTCCACTAATTATCCCAAAGCACCACCTGACGCTGAACCAAACTAGAAAAACAGGTTTCTGAATTCCATCCAATATAAAGGGCAGATGTCTGCTATAACTTCAGTACTTCCGTCCACGCTGGGTTTATACAAGAAGTGAATGTATGTGAGTATGTAATACTGAAAGTTTAATTTAATAAGTTTTATGAATTCCAGTATTTGTAATGATGGTTACAAGTGAGATTGCAGCCTTAAATGACCCACGTACATTTAATTTAAGCCGACAAACTAACTAATCCTTCTGTAATTGCAGAACTCATCATTTAAAGTACAAACCAAACCTGAAAGAATGAATTCTTGTACGAGTCATAAAGCCACAGCCTTGAACACTTCTCAACACTCGCCCCTCCTTGAAGTGCACTATCAGTGGGCCGCCAGCAGCAGCATCCTAGTTAACCAGACAAGCACCAGGTAAGCCTGGCCTAAGGTCGGGCTGCGAGAGTAGGAAACCTCGAGAAATCCATCAAATGTATGCATAATTATTTTTAATTGATAACCCTTCACGGGGTCACGTGACTCTTGATGCTGAATCTAAAACTTAAGAAAAACAACACCCAATTAGACATCGCTGATATATAAACAGAATAGCAATAACCGTAAGTAAACAACCAACAAATATGATACAGAAAACACTTTGCAAGGTTGTGTTCGCTTTATCCGTCAACAGAACCTTGAACTGTGTCATCATCAAAGCAATACCAACCTTGTTCAAAATTAACGTAGTCAACTAAAAACAATAACTGACAAACGTATTAATGTAAGTTACTTGGTTTGGTAATAGAGTTGTGGATGAGTGGAACAAACTCCCGAGTACCCTCATAGAAGCTAAGACGTGTAGTTTTAAAAATAAGTTAGATAAATAAATAAGTGGATGTGGGTGGATGTGAGTTAGACCTGACTAGCTTGTGCTACTAGGTTTGATGCCGTGCTGCTTCCCTAAGTGAATGTGACCTGACCTGACTAGGTTGGGTCATTGGCTTAAGCCGGTAGGAGACTTGGACCTGCCTAGCATGGGCCAGTAGGCCTGCTGCAGTGTTCCTTCTTTCTTATGTTCTTATGAGAGAGACAGAGGGATTATTTATCTGGAGATTATTTTGGTGATATAGCCAACAGGTTGAATAATATTTCAGGTAATGGGAACAAGCCTCAGTGCTGGAAGGGCAATGAATGGATGTCTTGGGCAACTGTTGTAAATTGCTAACTAGATAAGTACTGCAAAGAACTTTAAATCTCATTTTTTGACATCTGGGATAATTTCTATTGCAAACATGTCTACAAGGAATGGGGTGCAGCTCTCTGGTGCAGGGATGATAGTATTAGACAACTCTATCAAGATGTAGATGAATGGTTCAGAGAACCATTCATCTACATCCTGTCTGACAACTCTATCAAGAGGGCTCTTGCTGAATTGTAAAATATTTTAAACACAGAAAATAGAGGTATAGGTGTGTGTGAGAAACCAAAGGGCTGCAGCACTTAGGATGGAAGAAGCAAAAATTGCCAAGATACTTAATATAATATAATATCTTTATTTCTACAAGTACATGTATAAGGTTGGTAAGTAAGACACACAGGCAACAGTTAGGCCTATGTGTTGCCTATGTGTCTTACCAACCTGTCGGTATTATATACCATTTTGATATTCACATGTACAAGGTATACAGGCCTAGCTGACATCAATGACATACTACTATATAGAAAGCCGCTTGTTATGCAGAGCATTTCGGGCAAATTAGGTCAGTTTTGTCCCAGGATGCGACCCACACCAGTTGACTAACACCCAGGTACTCATTTTACTGATGGGAAACATAGACAGCCGTAGTAAAGAAACACGCCAGGAATCGAACCCGGACATTCGCCGTGTGAAGCGAGAGCTTTAGCCACCAGGCCACGGGGCACCTTGAAGAAAATACGTATTCAAAATCATGATAGTAACTAATAAAAACAGAAATTGGTGAACAAAGAGCCAGTGGAGGGAGGCAAGCGTTAACTCCCTTAAGGTCTACTATTACTACTAGAAATAAGACGAACCAAGACCAATTGCATGTGTAGGAAGCATTAGATATTATTGCCGAATGCCACATGTCCTGCCTTGGATCGAACATGACTCCCTCCTGTTTTCCGTATAACTCCTACTTGTTTAGCACTCATCTATGAATATATATTAATACAGCAAGACGTTGTTGGTGTTAAGTCATAGTTTAATTCATTAAAGTCTCAAGTACATTACACACAAGATGGATGAACTTTCTCTTGCCACTGTAAATTCTGTATGGTCAACCACGAGGTGAAACAGTCGGAAATGTCAAACAGCCTGTGAAAAATGCAAGCAGTGAGGGGTCTGAGGGTCTAGTGTCTAGACCGTGAGTCTAGACTCAAGACCCTGCCACAGACCACGTCTCCACAGCCTCACCAACACTACTTCAAGTGCTCATTGACTCAAAGGCTCCAATCTCATGAAGAAACTTTTTCACTGAACGAGCACCGATAAGTTTGATATGTAAGATATCACTAATGAAAAAGATTACAGTGTTTGTCTTAATCCATGGGCAGAAGACAGCGAGCTAAGTAAGACTGCCGGCCAAGACAACCAAGAAGACAGTCACTGAAACAGACCAGGCAGCCAATAAACACATGCTAACACCGGTGACTTTACTTTATTTGTGGTGCCTGGGGACAATAGTTTTACGCACTCGTTAACACACCCAGTACCTTCAGCAGGCGCTGCTAGACTTCAAACTACCAACTGGAGGTTAAGTGGTACTGTAGCCACCAGTACTCTCTCCTGACAATGTTTGCCTCTTGGCCTGTATCACCTGATTGACCAAGAACTTGTTCCTAAACAACAGTTAGGGAAAATTTCAGACACTGTTTCCTAAATGTATCTGGACACTTCAACCATCACAGGTTGAATATATCTCCAGTGTTCTTCACAAATACATTCAACTGCATTATGGTTACAACAACTTCGACATAATTATACATGAGGCACACGAACATGAAGCGTGTTCTTGTTGAGGCCCATACGCCTTGCAGCTGCCACAAAAGCAGCGGCAGCAATTGCTTCAGCATCTCACTCCCAAGAGAGACCCGCTCTGAGAAGCCATCTAAGGTGAATGCCTCAGGAGAACCTGCACCCTTCTCCACACCGACACCAACATCCCAGGTCCACATCACCTACCAGATCCCCAGCTTGCTCCCCACACCACCATCAGACCCCCAACACTTTCCCAACACCCCACACCAGGTCTCCAGGGCACTTCACCCCCACACACTACGACCAGGTCATGAATACCCCTTCCCCACACTCCCACACCATCAGGTCCCTAGCCACTTGTGCAGGTTAGCGGCCGTAAGCTGTGTACTCGCTCGTGTTTACATTGCATTAGTAGGCTTCAACCAACGGTATCGCTGTCTTTCAAAGAATGAATGGTCGTGTGGTTCTCTCTTCTCCACACTACACTGCGACGCAATAACTACAAAGGGTAAATTCTCTAGAAAACAAGTACATTATGGAAATTCACACGATACACTGGTATATGGAAGACGCGGTAGTCCAAGTGCGTCTGGTGTGTGGACCAGATGAGAACTAAACGATGCCGGACTCAGACACTGGCCACACCAAAGGGCAACGTCGCTAACTTGTTCCTTGGTCTCAAGATAATACCATGCAACACCCGCAAAAGGTCATCTTACTCCTTGCTTGATGCTTGCCCATCGCTCATCAGCCATTTGCAGTATTACGTATTATCATGTCGCAACTTGGTTCAGGATGAATCGTAACGTTGTCTAGTTTTATTTCTAGTTAGTGTGTTAGTTGTGAAGTGTTCCTGCCACGGTATCGTAACTTTAATTTTCAATGCTTCCTGCTGTGGGAAAAGCAGTGCTCTTGTCTGTGTATCGTCAAGCCACCTCGGTAACCATGCGTACTCTTGCTGCACACGAGCACACCTCCTACCAGACTAACAAATATGCAGCAGAGAACACCCAAGGGGGTACATTCCAGGGATGGAACCCTGGGGTGGGGGGGAACATCCATCACAGCTGTTAGTGGTGATATAAACAAGGGTCACACTTGTCCAGTAAACACATACATACTTCTTGATTATAAATGGTTATAAATATGACCATAATTTTTTAAGGGGTGGACCGGTAAGCCGGCGGAAGGACTCGGTCAGATGACCGAAAGCTCCAACGGCGGGTCATCATCTGACTAAGACCCGCGTCAGGAAACACTTGTCCTGTTTCCTGACGAACCTTACCTAACCTAACCTCCAGTGAACACACCGAGGTCGATGCTTACATCAGTTTGTATCTCTTCTCTGTCCTACTTCACCTGTTTTTATCTCTCCCGTGTTCTACTTTACCTGTTTTTATCTCTCCCCTGTTCTACTTTACCTGTTTTTATCTCTCCCCTGTTCTACTTTACTTGTTTTTATCTCTCCCCTGTCCTACTTCATCTGTTTGTATCACTCCCCTGTCCTACTTCATCTGTTTGTATCACTCCCCTGTCCTACTTCACCTGTTTGTATGTCTCCCCTGTCCTACTTCACCTGTTTGTATGTCTCCCCTGTCCTACTTCACCTGTTTGTATGTCTCCCCTGTCCTACTTCACCTGTTTGTATGTCTCCCCTGTCCTACTTCACCTGTTTGTATGTCTCCCCTGTCCTACTTCACCTGTTTGTATCACTCCCCTGTCCTACTTCACCTGTTTGTATGTCTCCCCTGTCCTACTTCACCTGTTTGTATGTCTCCCCTGTCCTACTTCACCTGTTTGTATGTCTCCCCTGTCCTACTTCACCTGTTTGTATCTCTCCCCTGTCCTACTTCACCTGTTTGTATGTCTCCCCTGTCCTACTTCACCTGTTTGTATGTCTCCCCTGTCCTACTTCACCTGTTTTTACTCCCTGTCCTACTTCACCTGTTTGTATGTCTCCTGTCCTACTTCACCTGTTTGTATGTCTCCTGTCCTACTTCACCTGTTTGTATGTCTCCCCTGTCCTACTTCACTGTTTGTATGTCTCCCCTGTCCTACTTCACCTGTTTGTATGTCTCCCCTGTCCTACTTCACCTGTTTGTATCTCCTGTCCTACTTCACCTGTTTGTATGTCTCCTGTCCTACTTCACCTGTTTGTATGTCTCCCTGTCCTACTTCCTGTTTGTCTCTGTCCTACTTCACTGTTTGTATGTCTCCTGTCCTACTTCACCTGTTTGTATGTTCCTGTCTCTTCACTTTTATGTCTCTGTCTCTTCACCTGTTTGATCTCTGTCCTACTTCACTGTTTGCCAATGTCCTGTCCACTCACCTGTTTGTTTCTCCCCTTGTCTCTTTCACCTGTTTGTACTCCGTCCATACTTTTTATCTCCTGTCACTTCCTGTTTGTATCCCTGTCTACTTACCTGTTACCCCCTCCTCATGTTGATCCCGTCATTCCCGTTTGAACCTTGCACTTCACCTGTTGTTTCCTGTCCTACTCACTTTTGTTTTCTACTTATTTTTATCTCCCTGTCCTATACTGGTATCTCCTGTCCTACTCACTGTTTGAACCTTCCTACTACCTGTTGTATCTCCCGTCTACTTCAGTTTGATCTCCTGTCCTACTTCACCTGTTTTATGCTCCTGTCTACTTCACCTGTTTTATTCTCCTGTCTACTTCCTGTTTTATCTCCCTGTCTACTTACTGTTTATCTCCTGTCCTACTTCACTGTTTGTATTCCCTGTTACTTCACTGTTTGTATCACTCCCTGTCCTACTTCACTGTTTGTATCTCCCTGTCTACTTCACTGTTTGTATTCTCCTGTCTACTTCACTGTTTGTATGTCTCCTGTCCACTTCACCTGTTTGTATCTCCTGTCTACTTCACCTGTTTGTATGTCTCCCTGTCCTACTTCACCTGTTTGTATGTCTCCCTGTCCTACTTCACCTGTTTGTATTCTCCCTGTCCTACTTCACCTGTTTGTATCTCCCTGTCCACTACCTGTTTGTATCTCCTGTCTACTTCACCTGGTACTCCTGTCCTACTTCACCTGTTTGTATCTCCTGTCCTACTTCACCTGTTTGTATGTCTCTGTCCTACTTCACCTGTTTGTATACTCCCGTCCTACTCACCTGTTTGATGCTCCCTGTCCTATCACTGTTTGTATCTCCGTCCTACTTCACCTGTTTGTATGTCTCCTGTCCTACTTCACTTTTGTATCCCTGTCCTCTTCACCTGTTTGTATGTTCCCTGTCCTACTTCACCTGTTTGTATTCTCCTGTCCTTTCTGTTTGTATGTCTCCCTGTTTGATCCTGTCCTACTTCTTTGTATTCTCCCCCTTTTATCTCTCTCTCGTTTTACTCTGTCTTCCCTGTTGTCCCTGTCCTCTCTGTTTGATCTCCTGTCCTACTTCACGTTTGTATGTTCTGTCATTCTGTTGTATTCTCCTGTCCACTCACTGTTTGTATGTCTCCTGTCCTACTTCACTGTTTGTATCTCCTGTCCTCTTCACCTGTTTGTTACTCCTGTCCTACTTCACTGTTTGTATTCCTGTCTCTTCATGTTTGTCTCCTGTCCTCTCACCTGTTTGTATCCTCCTGTCCTCTTCACCTGTTTGTAGTCCCTGTCCTCTTCACCTGTTTGTATGTCTCCTGTCTCTTCACCTGTTTGTATGTCTCCTGTCCTCTTCACTGTTTGTATCTCCTGTCTCTTCACTGTTTGTATCTCCTGTCCTCTACCTGTTTGTTCTCCTGTCCTACTTCACCTGTTTGTATGTCTCCCTGTCCTCTTCACCTGTTTGTATGTCTCCTGTCCTACTTCACCTGTTTGTTGTCTCCCTGTCCTACTTCCCTTTGTATGTCTCCCCTGTCCTACTTCACCTGTTTGTATGTCTCCCCTGTCCTACTTCACCTGTTTGTATGTCTCCCCTGTCCTACTTCACCTGTTTGTATCACTCCCCTGTCCTACTTCACCTGTTTGTATGTCTCCCCTGTCCTACATCACCTGTTTGTATGTCTCCCGTGTTCTACTTCACCTGTTTGTATGTCTCCCCTGTCCTACTTCACCTGTTTGTATGTCTCCCGTGTTCTACTTCACCTGTTTGTATGTCTCCCCTGTCCTACTTCACCTGTTTGTATGTCTCCCGTGTTCTACTTCGCCTGTTTTTATCTCTCTCCTGTCTTACCTCACCTGGTGTTATCTCCCCCTCTGTCCTACCACAGTTGCTTGTATCCCTCTTCTACCAGTGGTAGGAGTTAGGGGGCTTCAGCCCCCTAACTACCCCCCTCCCCGAAAATAGTAATAATAATAATGCTGGTTTAAAACTTCTCCAAGCCTCTACTTCCAACCTGATAACCCCTAAGCCCCCCTCCCCTCGATATAGAAACGACACCACCCCTGTCTCCTACTCACCTGGTTTTACACTTTTCCCTCTCCAGCTCCCTCTTTCATTCCTCACACGTGATTTTATCCCTTCCAATTCCTCTTCACCCCCTCAAGTTTTTTATCCATTCTACCCATCCCTCCCTCTTGTTCCTCTCCGCCACACGGGAGGCAGCTCTCTGGACTCCACCTGCAGCAGCAGCAGCAACAACAGCAGCAGCACACGAGTGACGGGTGTGAGTTACATCACACCGCCCACACACACTTGCCTCACATTACTCAGCCGCTCATAAAAAAAAACTCTTATCCAGCAATTTCTCAATCATCTCAAAATGTAACAACTTTCAAGCAATTGGGAAGATAATTAAGATGTCTACAGAATCGTGAGAATTGAGGGTATTGTTATGTCAAGGTTTTCAGGGAAACTGCACTGCCTACTTCAGTCTATTTGTCTCGAAAACAGCTGAAACTTTTAAGTGCGTTAATAACCGCCATATTTATATTATTCTTTGATGCCCATGCATACGCAAGACCACTCTAAAAACATTCACAAGTAAAAATATACCCGATATGTAAAAACTTTAATAGGAACTTGAGCTACAAGGCATTTTTTTGTGTGTGTGTAAACAACAGGAGGCATGTTGAAACTCAGGAGTGACGATAAGATGACCTTTGTGAGACAACTAGAAAAACAAGATGCCTACTCTCTCACCTGGCCCCAAGATACACAGTGGAAGAAAACAAACTCACTTCATGTTTGCTGGACTTCCCACCATGTTTACCAAGCTGTGTCATCAACTGAGCTACCAAAGGCACTCTGGCTGGTACACGCGCGTGCATGCACACACCCACACTCAGTATCTGTGCCAATCGGAATCTTTCTTGACACACAAACCACCCCCATCCACCCGCAACTCACCCACCCTCACATCCACACAGCCAGCCACTGGTGTTTACACACACGTAGCTGGGCCCGAGGCTAGAGGGGAGAGAGGAATGAAAGGTGAGAATGAGCGAGAGTTAGAGAAAGAAGAGGCTTCAAGGAATCAAAAGAAACATTAAAGTACAAATTACTAACTCTGGATCTGGAGGAAAGATATAACGGAAGAAAAAAATAATTGGCATAAGATTATTATGCACTTAATGTGGCCAAGATTTGTAAGGTTATATAAGCGTTACTTCAGGCAGGAGCAAGGCCGACTGGACAAACCACTTCAGAAGAAGGTTGACTAGACAGAACAAGATCGATTGAGAAAACACTTCAAAACAAGACTGACTAGACAAAACACTTTAAAACAAGACTGACTGGACTGAACAACATCGATTGGGTCAAACATTTCAGAACAAGGTCAACTGGATAGAACAAGATCGAGTGAACAAAACACTTCAGAACAAGTCGACTGGACAGCTCACTGACTTAGTTATGAGAAAATCGACGGGACAGAAAACTTCAGAACAAGGTCAAATGGACTGAACTCGACTCTTAAGAACAAGATCAAACGGTCATAACACTTCGGGACAAGGTGGGCTGGGTAAGATAGACCAGGTAATAGTAAAAGTTGACAAGGACGAAGCTCTTGCTGAAGATCAAGCCACGACTACTGACCACTTTCTCCTTCACCTATCTTCCTCCTCGCCCTACCTCCACCCTATCCACCTTTACCCCCAACCACCACAAACTATCGCTACATCACGAACAGCCACAATTTCATTGGGTTATCCTGGGTTACTAACCCTCAGGGTTTATAATCCGAACAGAATTTTCTACACTTGTTCAGTCTAGCAGATTCTGTAGTACCGAGAACTAGGCTCTAGTCTGCCTCGCTTTTACATACTGACTACGTATAAATGTTGTAAGAGCCATACAGAGCCTGGGAGATAATTGGAGAAGATCGAAGGAAGGGTAGCTGTAATTCATTGGCTCAAAGGCCCTTCCCCGGCACCAAGTAACCTCCCTTCAGGGGAGTTTTGGTTAAGACACAAGGGATGTTGCTTAAGACACTAAAACTTCTTTGTTACCATTTCCTAACAACTTTCTTGGTGGTCACTGTGTAACTAATGTCTAGAGCGTCATTCCTAGAATTCCTTTTTCTAAAACTCTTATCTCTGTCTCTTCACTTCCATGTTACAAAATTCTAAGATGGTTAGACTATTTTGCAAATAGTTTGTATTAGGCTGGGAGGTAGGCAGGTGTGTGTGTGTGTGTGTGTGTGTAGTTGATCGGTCAAGGTATGATAAGATAGCCACTTCCTTGATGACGTGTTTGAGGAAGGATGGTTACACAGCCTTGGTGAGTGTGGTGGGGAAGGGGGAGTGTGTGTACTTTAAGGAAGAGCAACTTGGGCACCTCACTAACTCCACCAGCTGTGAAATACAATTCTGCACATTTAATCTCAAACATCTTTTAACAATACTATCTCTCCAAACTTTGTATACATATATTGAACATTTACGACTTAGTTTATTAACATAAGTAAACTCAGATAATTTATTACTAATGCTCATGAAAGGAGACGTAAGGTGAAGCATAGTGTTCACTTCCAGTGAGTCATACAAGAAAACGCAGTGGCTCCAAGAAGCTTCAACTGTTTCACCCATATTGGCTGAGCATGTTTTATTAAACATAACAAACCAGTCTTGGTTATATCAGGAGACGTCATGCAATTGCGTGAGATTATATGGGGATGAGCTGCAGCTCTTGGGTCCGCCAAACTACCTTGTGACTGACTGAAGGGAATAAGTTGCCCGGTAAATCATTCATCACTGAAGCCTTGTGTGAAGCTGTGTTCCACTCCTTTACTGATCTTACCTTCAAATGTTTCCTGAAAACTCCATAACAATGATGAGTAGAGAGTTAACATTCCTGTACTCTTGTTTTTAATCATCTGGTAAAGTCTGTGTAGGACTGAGTACAGCCAGGCAGTGTGTCTCTCCCTCACTAGAGGATCCAGCCTCAACCATCTGCGCTCAATGACCCACACGGGTTTAACGCTTCATATAAATATAATTGTAATACCTACTTTTGAAAGCACATGTGACTTTTGTTTACACTACCTGGTTGTCTAACAAGTCTCAATAACTGGTTGTCTAACAAGTCTCAATACCTGGTTGTCTAACAAGTCTCAATACCTGGTTGTCTAACAAGTCTCAATACCTGGTTGTCTAACAAGTCTCAATAACTGGTTGTCTAACAAGTCTCAATACCTGGTTGTCTAACAAGTCTCAATACCTGGTTGTCTAACAAGTCTCAATACCTGGTTGTCTAACAAGTCTTAATACCTGCTTGTCTAACAAGTCTCAATAACTGGTTGTCTAACAAGTCTCAATACCTGGTTGTCTAACAAGTCTCAATACCTGGTTGTCTAACAAGTCTCAATACCTGGTTGTCTAACAAGTCTTAATACCTGCTTGTCTAACAAGTCTTAATACCTGCTTGTCTAACAAGTCTTAATACCTGGTTGTCTAACAAGTCTTAATACCTGGTTGTCTAACAAGTCTTAATACCTGCTTGTCTAACAAGTCTTAATACCTGGTTGTCTAACAAGTCTTAATACCTGGTTGTCTAACAAGTCTTAATACCTGCTTGTCTAACAAGTCTTAATACCTGGTTGTCTAACAAGTCTTAATACCTGGTTGTCTAACAAGTCTTAATACCTGCTTGTCTAACAAGTCTCAATAACTGGTTGTCTAACAAGTCTCAATACCTGGTTGTCTAACAAGTCTCAATACCTGGTTGTCTAACAAGTCTCAATACCTGGTTGTCTAACAAGTCTTAATACCTGCTTGTCTAACAAGTCTTAATACCTGGTTGTCTAACAAGTCTTAATACCTGGTTGTCTAACAAGTCTCAATACCTGGTTGTCTAACAAGTCTCAATACCTGGTTGTCTAACAAGTCTCAATACCTGGTTGTCTAACAAGTCTCAATACCTGGTTGTCTAACAAGTCTCAATACCTGGTTGTCTAAAGAGTCTCAATACCTGGTTGTCTAACAAGTCTTAATACCTGGTTGTCTAACAAGTCTCAATACCTGGTTGTCTAACAAGTCTCAATACCTGGTTGTCTAACAAGTCTCAATACCTGGTTGTCTAACAAGTCTCAATACCTGGTTGTCTAACAAGTCTCAATACCTGGTTGTCTAACAAGTCTCAATACCTGGTTGTCTAACAAGTCTCAATACCTGGTTGTCTAACAAGTCTTAATACCTGCTTGTCTAACAAGTCTTAATACCTGGTTGTCTAACAAGTCTTAATACCTGGTTGTCTAACAAGTCTTAATACCTGGTTGTCTAACAAGTCTCAATACCTGGTTGTCTAACAAGTCTCAATACCTGGTTGTCTAACAAGTCTCAATACCTGGTTGTCTAACAAGTCTCAATACCTGGTTGTCTAACAAGTCTCAATACCTGGTTGTCTAACAAGTCTTAATACCTGGTTGTCTAACAAGTCTTAATACCTGGTTGTCTAACAAGTCTTAATACCTGGTTGTCTAACAAGTCTCAATACCTGGTTGTCTAACAAGTCTTAATACCTGGTTGTCTAACAAGTCTTAATACCTGCTTGTCTAACAAGTCTCAATACCTGGTTGTCTAACAAGTCTCAATACCTGGTTGTCTAACAAGTCTCAATACCTGGTTGTCTAACAAGTCCCACTATATGGTTCCTCCCATGTGTCTCCCCTCATTGGTTCCTCTCATGTGTCTTCCCTCACTGGCTCCTCCCATGAGTCTCCCCTCACTGGTTCCTCCCATGTGTCTCCCCCTCACTGGTTCCTCCCACGTGTCTCCCCCTCACTGGTTCCTCCCATGTGTCTCCCCTCACTGGTTCCTCCCACGTGTCTCCCTCACTGGTTCCTCCACGTGTCTCCCCTCACTGGTTCCTCCCACGTGTCTCCCCTCCTGGTTCCTCCACGTGTCTCCCCTCACTGGTTCCTCCCACGTGTCTCCCTCACTGGTTCCTCCCACGTGTCTCCCTCACTGGTTCCTCCACGTGTCTCCCCCTCACTGGTTCCTCCCACGTGTCTCCCCCTCACTGGTTCCTCCCGTGTGTCTCCCCCTCACTGGTTCCTCCCATGTGTCTCCCCCTCACTGGTTCCTCCCACGTGTCTCCCCCTCACTGGTTCCTCCCACGTGTCTCCCCCTCACTGGTTCCTCCCACGTGTCTCCCCCTCACTGGTTCCTCCCACGTGTCTCCCCTCACTGGTTCCTCCACGTGTCTCCCTCACTGGTTCCTCCCACGTGTCTCCCTCACTGGTTCCTCCCACGTGTCTCCTCACTGGTTCCTCCCGTGTGTCTCCCTCACTGGTTCCTCCCATGTGTCTCCCCTCACTGGTTCCTCCACGTGTCTCCCTCACTGGTTCCTCCCACGTGTCTCCCCTCACTGGTTCCTCCCACGTGTCTCCCCTCACTGGTTCCTCCCACGTGTCTCCTCACTGGTTCCTCCCGTGTGTCTCCCCTCACTGGTTCCTCCCACGTGTCTCCCCTCACTGGTTCCTCCCACGTGTCTCCCCCTCACTGGTTCCTCCCACGTGTCTCCCCCTCACTGGTTCCTCCCACGTGTCTCCCCTCACACACGTTCCTCGACTGCCTCGTTCAACCTATGGTCAGCTTTCTAGTCATGCGAACGTCTTGTTCATAGAGTGCGTTGTTTACATCCTGATGCTGGCAGGTTTGGCAGTCAGCCTCACGTCAGCCAAGATGTCCTTACGGACGACAATTGCAACACCAACCCGGTGCAACACACATTGATTCATGTTCTTGACAAACTTGTTGTCGCCTTCCAACACGAGCCTCTGCCATCTAACAAGTTAATATTAAAGGTTATGAACAAGGAAAACTTGCCTTCAGGAACGCTAACTTGCCTTCCGGAACGCTAATGTACTTCCTAAAACGCTGTGCATTCAGAAAGGCTGTAATGTTTTCAGGAATGCTAACTTGCCTTCATTAACGCTCACGTGCCTTCAGCAAGACTGACATGCCTTCAGGAACGCTAATGCATTTTAAGGAACACTAACTTGCCTTCAGGAACGCTGACGTGCCTTCAGCAACACTGACGTACCTTCAGTAACACTGACGTACCTTCAGCAACACTGACGTACCTTCAGCAACACTTTCTTTATAATTCCCTCAACGTTCAGCACAAATAAACACACTTGGTTAAAGCATCAAGTTTCTCTTGAGTAACAAAAAGGCACAATACTGTGACTGGAAAAATACACAAATAACCCGCATATAGTGTGACTTTGTAAATGGTCCAAGTCGGACCGAAACGTCGTCGTAAGCTCCTCTCTTCTATATGCGGGTTATTTGTGTATTCTCTTGGGTAGCCTAATATCAGTTCATTGTTTATATTTCAATGTTACTACTACATCAGATGCTCGTCAAGATTTATTATTATTATTATTAATTATTATTAATCCTTCGATCAAGAGCCCTTCACCAACATCAAGGAACTCCTTTGGGATTGACGTCACTGAAAGAGACAGCCAGGTAAACCCCCAGATGAAACATGCCAAGACGAAAAACCAGTTTTAAAACCACCCGTGGTTTACACAGCCTAACCACTGCTTTAAGTCATCACCCTGAACAACACTGGAATCACTGAAGTCATCACCCTGAACAACACTGGAATCACTGAAGTCAACACCAAGAGATGTATCACTCTCACTGTCATTATCAATATCACAAGCAATTATCATCAAGGGAGTTATCACCATCACTCATTAGCAATATAATTATCAAAGGAGTCATCACCATCAATTATCAACAATCACCAATGGAATCATCACCATCAGTCTCACTAAGACAACAATCAAGATAATCATCATCACCATCATTATGTTCCAACTGGCTGGAATATGACAGAGCCAACAGTGGAACTCCTCACCTAGATGACACATTGTAACCATTATCATCAAGTCACCATTATCATCAAGTCACCATTATTATCTGAAGGATTCACCATGAGAGGTGGGAATAAGGTACTAGAACAAAGGCCCTACACAGGTCTGGCAAGTAGGTGGATTAATGGGGTTTCAGGTCTACCGGTTGCACTACGTCATTAAGGATGCAAGTAACCTTTTTCACAATCAGACAAGAATACTTTAATCCCTAAAACAGGGATTAGATTAAACCCTCAGAACATATACGGTGAGGAAAATGCACCTCTGGGTGTATATATCCTATGCTGGCAAGTAGGAAAGTAACTAACCCCTACTGCCAGCCTCCGCTGACTCACCACAGCGACAAATGGCCCAAGGCATCGACCGCCACTTCCCCTGCCACTACAACTATTACCACCCTCTAACAACCACCACTACAATCATTTCCACCCCCTGCTCACAACAATCACTACCACCCCCCTGACCACCAACATTAAGCTATAATCAGCCACAATACTTTTCAGTGAAGAAGGTAGCACCCCGGAGTGTGCTCTTTCACGCAGCAGTGTACTCACCAGACTCCTCTACAAGCAGGACCTTCTACTAATCCTGATACACACACATTATATATATATATATATATATATATATATATATATATATATATATATATATATATATATATATATATATATATATGGCGCCCCAATAGGTAAAACTTGCTATTATAATAAAAAAGAAGCGCTAAACCTACAGGAGTCATACAGCGATTTTGGCTTAAATAGCAACGCTCTTCTTGCCATATAAGACAAGCGAAAATTTGTGTATGCAATAATTTCGCAAAAATAATTCTGAACATAACGAAAAAAATATATTTCATTGTTTGTTTATTATTAAATTATTGTAAACTTATCTAAAATATATTTAGTTGGATTAGGCTAAATTAAAATGCGTTTGTTATAATAAGGTTAGAAAAGTTTTCTAAGGCTTTTTTGGTACAAAATTATTAATTTTTACATTAACATAAATGAAAAATTATATCTTTAAACGTATAAGAGAAAATTTTAGAAAGGACTTAATTTTAAATACGTTCTTGCTAACTGACCAGTTTTACCTATTCGGCACACGGTTTGTGAATATTTCGCCTGTTCTGCGAATTGTAAACATTGTAAAAATCTCTCGTCGGTCGATGCATGCAGGGGATGAGATGAAAAAGCTGAAAGCCACCTGCCTGAAGGCTGGCTACTTTGGATCAAAAGTCTAGCGTTAGCTGGGCGGCAAGGTATTGGACCAGTGTTGTAGAGCACTGCGTTCCTTGTTCCAAGGTTAGAGTCTCCTTCGACCTGAGATTAGTTCTTGTGAATATATATATATATATATATATATATATATATATATATATATATATATATATATATGTGTGGGGGGGGTTTTTTTTTTGTGTGTGTGTGTGTGTGTGTGTGTGTGTGTGTGTATTCTTTCAACAAATCGGCCGTTTCCCACCAAGGCGGGGTGGCCCAAAGAGAAAAACAAAAGTTTCTCTTTTTAACTTTAGTAATGTATACGGGAGAAGGGGTTACTAGCCCCTTGCTCCCGGCATTTTAATTCGACTCTTACGACACGCATGGCTTACGGAGGAAGAATTCTGTTCCACTTCCCCATGGAGATAAGAGGAAATAAGAACAAGAACTAGTAAGAAAATAGAAGAAAACCCAGAGGGGTGTGTGTATATATATGCTTGTACATGCATGTGTATTGTGACCTAAGTGTAAGTAGAAGTAACAAGACATACCTGAAATCTTGCATGTTTATGAGACAGAAAAAGACACCAGTAATCCTACCATCACGTAAAACAATTACAGGTTTTCGTTTTATACTCACTTGGCAGGACGGTAGTACCTCCCCGGGTGGTTGCTGTCTACCAACCTACTACCTAGGACATTATATATATATATATATATATATATATATATATATATATATATATATATATATATATATATATATATATAAGAAGATGGGGTGGTAGTGGAAGTGGAATATTCAAATGGCATCAGGAAGAAATCCAAATATTCTTCCTTGAAGCCTTTTATCCACTTCTCCGAGGCTATGGGTCCCACAATTTGTATCAGAGGTGGACCCCATCTATTTATATATATATATATATATATATATATATATATATATATATATATATATATATATATATATATATAGGAGGCTATCGGTCCCTAAGCTAGAAGAATGTCATTTATAAGTGAAGAAATATAAGTGAGGAAGGCAAGCGTTGGTTCCGTCATGACAACCATAACAAGGCACACTAGGAATACAAAAGTGTGTACTGTGGGGTCTGTGGGCTGAACCTGTGTTTACACGTGTTAGTGTTCTCGCCGTGTTATTTCGTGTGAAGGATGGACGGGGAGGGGTCGAGTCCTGGCTCCTGGCACAGCTTTATAAGGTTCACCAACTGCCATTACTGCTTTCTAGCGTATTTTGGTTTTTATGAAGTGGTTTATTTGACAAACATTACGCACGCACGCAATCACGGCCGTCCACCCACACGAACGCACACATAAAAAAAAATAGAGAAAGTGCAGAAGTTTGCAACAAGACTAGTCCCGGAGCTAAGGGTTATGTCCTATGAGGGATCTTAGCCTGATAACACTGGAGGACAGGACTAGGGCTGATATGATAACGTACAAAATACCGAAGGGAAATATAAGGATAAATAGGGACATATTGTTTAAGAAATGGGAAAAAGGAACACGAGGACACAAATGGAAGATGAAAACAGATGAGTCACTGGGACGTTAGGAAGTATTTCTCCAGCCTTAGAGTAGTCAGGAAGTGGAACGACCCGGAGAATGAAGCGGTAGCGGCAGGATCCATACATAGTTTTAAGAAGAGGTAAGATAAAGCTCTAGAAGCCAGGAGAGTGAACCTTGTAGTGCCCAGCGAAGAGGCGGGGCCAGGAGCTGAAATTCAATCCTTGCAACCACATATAGGTTAGTACACATGAGCGCACACACACATACGAATATGCTAGGGTGAGGAGAGAAGCTAAGCGACAATTTGAGAATGACATATCAACAAAGGCCAAGTGTGAACCAACACTGCATCAGCCACATCAGTAGAAAGACGACAGTAAAAACACCAGGTAAGTCGACTGAGGAAGGAAGGAGAGCTCATGAAAAATTAAAAGGAAGTCTGAAATATTAAACGATTTGAAGAGGTCTTGTCAGTGGAGATGAGGAAACACCAGAAAACCTGAGGAACAGGTTACATAGATAGGTAATGAACGATATACACATAAGGGAAGATGTAAAGAAACATTTGGAGCGGGATACATCAAATGCAATGGGACCTGACAAGGTGTCACCATGGATTCTGCGAGAAGGTGAAGAAGCAGTCTAAACCATTGGCTAAGGTCTATATGACGTCAATGGATATGGGACAGTTGCCAAAGACCTAAAAGATAGCGAGAATATTCCCCATATTTAAGAAAGGCGACACACACAGGAAGTGTTGAACTACAGACCGGTTTCTCTGACATGTATACCATGTAAGGTAATGGAGAAGCTTATCAGGAGAGTGGTGGAACATTTGGAGATGTGGTTTCACAAAAAAAAATAACCAGCACCTGTTCAGAGATGGCAAATTTTGTCTTGCCAACATGTTGGTAAGACAGATGCGAGACAGGAGTGGGATGGGTGGGATACATTTTCTCATGGTTGCAAGAAAGCATTTGATACTGTACTCCACAAAATGCTGGAACAGAAACTTGGTGCAGGCAGAAATAACGGGACGTACTCCGGTGGATCAAAGAACACCTTAAGGAAAGGGACTTCAAAATGGGAAGGAGTAACTAGCAGGTTTCAACAAAGTTCGTTAGTAGGACCAGTATATATTGTTTCTGGATTATGTGTATGACATTCCAGATGGAAATGGTTGCTGATGATGTAAAACTAACGATAATAAAAACAGATGAAGATAGGGAAAGGCTTCAAATAGATCCGGACAAACTGCTACAGTGGTCAGAAAAATTGTTGCTTGAATTCAACCCCAGTAAATATAAGGTAATAAAGATGAGAGAAGGAGCAAGAAGACCCGACATTGAGCAGACTTTGGGGACAGGCTGCAGATTTCACTCAAAGAGAAAGACTTAGGGGTGAGCAAAATGTCTAGTATATAGCCAGAAGCTCACATCAACCAAATAACCTATGCGGCCAGTGCTCGTCTGGCAAATTTAAGAACAGCCTTTATGAATCTCAACAGTCATTTCGGGCCCTTTATACAACATTCGTCAGGCCTATCTTGGAGTATGCAGGACCAGTAAGGACACATACTTAAAAATAAAAGCATGTTAAGCAACTGAAGAAAGTGTTGAGTATGTTCCAGAGCTAAGGAACTGATAGGGCGGACAGACAGGCTGTTTGAGAGCCGTGAAACACCTGGAAGTTAAGGACACAGATGAGACACGGGGAATGTCAAGAAATATTTCGGAAGTGAAATGACCTCGATGAGGAAATGGAGAAAAGCATAGTTATAAGAATAAGTATGATAATGCTCACGTGGCTAAGAGTGAATCTGGCAAGTGGGAAGTTGAGAAGCGGGGGCAGGAGCTGAGACTTGACCCCTGCAACCATAAATAGTTGAAATTGGCGAGCACGTGCGAGCGCGCGAGCACACACACACACACACCTCCAGACTCCGGGTAGTGGAACCTCTTGGGAATACTCTCAGCTTGGCACCCACCGTGATGCCTGCATGTCTTTGTAAATATCCTATATAATGTAACATTACATTCCATGTCAAACTACTCTCCAGTTATTGTTCTGGCACACATATGACCCAGAACAATACTCCGTGTCTCACCACAGTACTACAGGCGGGTGACTGAATTAGCAGTACGAAAAAGTACTTTACTAAGTATATTTTTTTGTTGGCTCTAAAAGGGATGGCAAGAATGGGGAAGGGAAAGACTGGGGTAGGATAGAGTAGTGAAAGTTGTGTAAACAGGAAATTAGAAAAAAAGGTTAAATGGCCTGATCACTCTGGGTAGGGTTTATGCGGGTTTTTTGTGCTGGAAATATGTAAACAGTTGCACGAGAGGTGTGTGTGGACACGCACCTCTCAAGGTGCGCAAGAAATGTGTTTTTTAAGATAACATGATGAGAGCCACTCTCGCCTTGGCATTTTGGCACCATCACGTCCGTTACTTGTCTGTTGCGTAATCCACCAGGACACATTACCTGTGTGCATAATCAATACCAACTACAATCACCCGACTCCATAATGTAGACTGCTCACAATCGAAGGGACCCGAGTTTGATTCCAAATCAAGGTGACTTATGAGTACGTATGAGCAAGTCCCTATATTCTTGCTGCTGTTCACCTAGCAATACCTTAATATTGTCGACTGTTATGGTCTGCATACTGGGGGTGGCGGCATACCTTAGATAAGTCTGGGCTTGGATATAAGCTGATGTAAGATAACAGCTTCTGACTGTAAAACCATCTTTGTAAGAAATCTATTAAATGATGATGCCCCATTTTACTGGACCCATCACTTGGCGTAAACTGCTTCTAAGCACACCACCACTATCTCACACATCACTGGCTAGAGTATAAAGCTGCGTCAGGCATCAATTCTATAGTGAGGGAACAACACTCGGCGTGGGTAGTGAAGTAAGACAATGAATGGCAAGTACCCTTACCTTCTCTCCCCTTACCCCTAACACACACACACACACACTTTGTGGTCCTTGATTCCTGCGATGTGAAATTAGAGAGAGGTGTGTTACTTGCACTGTCAAGGTCGAGCGTGCTGCTGGCCTTGACAGCTGCGACAACCGAGCCACATCAAGCAGTTTCACACCTGCAAGACATCACGTTACCAACTTCTGCAACAACTGTTAAACCTGTTTCCAGGAGGATACGTGTGTGTGTATGTGTACTCACCTAGTTGTGGTTGCAGGGGTCGAGTCTCAACTCCTGGCCCCGCCTCTTCACTGGCCGCTACTCGGTCACTCTACCCGCTCCATGAGCTTTATCATACCTCTCCTTAAAGCTATGTATGGATCCTGTCTCCACTACATCACTTCCCAGACTATTCCACTTCCTGACAACTCTGACTGTATGTGTACGTGTGTGTGTGTGTATGTGTGTTTGTGTGCGGGGGGATCACGTATTTGTACTTATCTATTTGTGTTTGCAGTGGTCGATTCCCGGCTCCTGGCCCTGCCTCTTGACTTCCTCTACTACATTTTCGTTCAGGTCATTACACTTCCTGAAGTAATTCCTGACATCCCTGTGACTCTTATGTGTCTTAACTTCCAACTTTGCCCTTGTGTACCAGTTTCCCACCTCTCGAAATCTTATCATTGTCCATCCTGTCAAGTCCTCTAGAGCAGTGGTCCTCAACCTTCCTACACAAGTGGGCCATATTTGATGGTCAAATGTGTGATGAGGGCAGCTCGGTTTTGTTGACACTGCATGTGGAACCTACATCAAAGTGAATTCAAAATTTCATGCGAAAGCCGCATCCATTCCCTAGAAGGGCCGCAGGTTGGGGTATTAATATGTCGTTGTCATGTCTCCCCTGCTTCTTGTCCTCTAATGTCATCAGGTTCAGTTTCGTTAGACTCTCCTCATAGTGCCGGGTCACCATCTGGAAAAGACCCGGACGGGACAATAATGGCGAACCTACTACTTATTCTCCTCATAGTGCATTCATCTTAGCTCTGGGATTAGTCATGTTGCATACCCCGGCACTCTCTTGTTTCTTAACATGCTTTATAGGTGTGGATGTCGTATATAAAGCCGTGATGAGTGTCGAAATTCCTGAAAGCTAATCTTTGATGTACCAGTCATTCGCTGCAGAAGTTATTCGGTTGATCTGTGCTTCTGGAATTATGAGTGGCATTATGCTCACCCCTAGTCTTTCTCGAGTGAGGCTTGCAGCTTCTGTTCCCAGAACCTACGCTAAGTTTGCGGTCTCCGTATTCTTTCCTCAATTCTCATAACCTTGATTTGCTGGGTTTGAATTCCAGTAGCCACTTGTCCTATATTTTTTTTCAAGTTCACTTGTAGCCTTTTCCTATCCTCATCGCCTTTAATTCTCCTCACATATTCACATCATCTGCAAATATTGATATACGTATATGATTATCTCTCTTGCAAGGTATGTTATTCACACACACCAATACCTAATACCAATTTTTGCGGAATCCAACTTGCTATTTTCCCAGTCTGACATATCGGACGATTACTCTGTGACATTTAGCTTCCTTCCTATAAGGAACTGAGCCACTGAAGGTCTCCTATTATTCCTGCCTGCTCTGCAAGTTGTTGTCCCAGACTCTTTGTTAGATACATTACCAAATACCTTCTTGCAGCGTAAAAATACCAGGTCCACCCATCATTCACTCCTCTACTTTATTTCTGCTACTTTGTTTGACAAAATTTACCGTTGATCTAGATAGGTGTACTCTAGTTAACCAAGAGCAAGAATGGTTTATATAAAATTGGTCATAAGTCACATGCACATGCCAACAGCGGCATCAACCTTTCCCCAGTTAGTCAACCAACGCCGAAAATTTAAAGCTGATCTGATCAGGTGTTCTCAAGTTATAAACGAAAACCGTAGAGGAAGAAAAAATGGTAAGTGTCAACCACTTAAAACTTCCCTGGCAGGGATACATGATGACTGCAGGGATACATGATGACTGCAGGGATACATGATGACTGCAGGAATACATGATGACTGCAGGAATACATGATGACTGCAGGAATACATGATGACTGCAGGGATACATGATGACTGCAGGAATACATGATGACTGCAGGGATACATGATGACTGCAGGGATACATGATGACTGCAGGGATACATGATGACTGCAGGGATACATGATGACTGCAGGAATACATGATGACTGCAGGGATACATGATGACTGCAGGGATACATGATGACTGCACTCACCACTTGACAATCAGGAACAGGGAAAATGACCATGTTCACTTGACCAATCAGGAAGACACCTGACTAGGACCACGCCAACCACTCGATCAATCAGAAATTAAGTTCTTTGATTTACACAGAACTTTAAATATAAAATCATTCAGTTCTTTTTACAATAAAATGCTAAGTATATTCGATTTGACAGCATTATGTATTCCATACCTATGTTGTGGGCAGCAGTCAAAAGATGACAGAGGCACACACAAGGGGTCTAGCGCCTGGGCCTCAACATTCTGAGAGCTAAGCAAGTTACACTGGTGAACTACTTACAAATTTATTTTAACATTAATAATATGTTGTACAGTCATGGATTCTGCAAAAAAAAAAAAAAAAAAAAAAAAGAAAGAAAGTTAAGATTGAATGGGTAAGAGGACTTACCCTGAGGTGCGTGTCATCACTTATGAGGCCCAACACTGTCTTAGCCTCCCCTAACTTTACTTAATTCTGCTAAATAAAAACATTCCTTATCATCTCATCTTCGCCCTCCCCAACATCCTCTGCATTTTAGTTTTTATTACCATTTTGTACATAAATATTAATTTGGTCTTATAGTAAGATAAGTACAGATTAAGTGTTCCAAAAATTTAATATTACAATTATATAAGCAGTGCTTCTATATATGTATGTATATTAACGTGCTGCGGTAAACATAAATGTTCACATATAACAACAATCATAGTGAGAGGTGAGGAATTCCATCTTGGAATTCAAAACACCAAGCGTAATAGTTACCCTGATGTCCGTCAACGCAAGAGTTGACACCCACACCCGTCGATGCACTTGCCAATCTGACTTAACTCCTAGCACTGCCTTAATACAGTTTAATCTTAGAAAATCCATCTTAGGTCAGCCTAACTTTATTAATGTTATTTATCATTAAGAACGATTAATTTAAAGCTATAAAAAATAATATAGGCTCGGCTTCTTTAGCAAAACAATTGCTGCCGAATAAGCCAAGTTAGCAAGTTTCGCTATAAATAACATATGTATTGTTACAGTCAATGCCTCGCTAAACACTGCACGTACTCAGCAACAGAAGCTTGGTGGTTCCCAATCAAACAAGCAGTGTGATAAATTGACGATCAATACTGTCATGCAACAAGGCTGGGGAAACTACACCTGTTATGCAACAGAGGGCGTGGTAACGAGCTACACCTAAAAAAAAAGCTAGAGGGAGCACTGGTAGAGCACTACACGTAACACAATCACAGTGGTAACTAGAGTGGTGGCAAACACTGCCTCTTGCTATTACTGCTCCACCACTGATCCCTCCCATCCGCTCTGCTCCCTGCTAGTTTAGTTACCCTCCCTCACTCCACAGGAAGTTGAGCATATACACGGAGAGGTGTACATCTCAAGGTATATATGCAGTTTACTTTAATCTCTACTTTAAAAACTGAAATATTACTGATGTTAGAGTAGAGGCAAATTGCAACCTTATTGACCTTTAACACTAGGTGTCACATGTACACTGGCTTAAAAGCCTCCCACTATTTATGAAGCGTTCAAATCTCCGTCACTGATCTCCAGGTTTTTAACATTTAATTCACATTTTTTTAAAATGGCGGTTACGCACTAACGCTTAAGACTGAAGGCTATTTACCTGTACCCACTCCTCAAGGGAGGTTCCTTAACTCAGGACACAGGCTCTTGATCCAAGGAACTGGACCTGTTCTTCCCTTGGATCAACCCTGAATGCCTACAATTCCCCCACACGCTGATGACCTCCTTGCAGGCTTAGCGCAATAATAATACATAGCTATACTCTGCGTCAGGGAGTGGCCCACTCACCTAGACACAAGGAATGCTATGAACGATTTTAATCACATTTCTTTAGTATTGCCTTACCTTATCACTTGATATTTATCTAAGAAAAATTCACGCTTAAATCTGAGAAAATCATACTAAAAATGACTTACCTGTCGTTGCGTAGGCGTAAGAGGGCGTATAGTGCGCGAGTGTTGTGTGAGGCGGATTAAGAGAGTTGGTGTCAGCACAGTACCCTGCCTTCTGCCACTCCTTACCTTAACACAGCATTACCTCCACCATCCAGGATGCCAGTCCTCGCTACGCGCTAGCCTCCCACCTCTTAAATTCTCACTGGCCCTCTTTTATCCTCCACTGCGAGTTTAGAAAAACTACCATGTAAGATAAACACTGCTTAATTGCAAATGCAGGTAATTATTATAAGCAGGTTGCCAAGTTTTCAGTCATGTTCCAGGTAAATTCCCGTCGTAAATGATAAGGAGTGGTATCATTAACTGTCTGACACAAGGTGCCGACTTCAGATTTCGTCTTAGAATTTCTACCAAACTCTTACCATCCTGAACGTTCTTAAAATATTAGCTAAAAATAAATGTCAACTAACTACGAGCATAAATGTGTAGCGTCCTCTCACGTCAGGATAAACAACTTAGTTATACCTCCAGGACAGACGATGTGGCACCACTGTACCTCAGATGAACGAACAGTGAGGAGTCCTAAGGTGTTTTAAGAAATTTGTCCTAACAGCACTAATAAGATTATGACCAGTTTAGGCGGCAGTATTTCTCCAGTGAACACTTTACCACTTTAATACATATCCTCTGGGGGCATTGATCCTGTCTGACGCAGTGATAAAGAGCCACACCTTCATAAATTTGAATGCTAGAGTGGAGGCGTCCATCCAGGGACCTGTGACGCCACGCTGACCAGTAACTGGCGGCAGTTAAAGGGACGAGGATGAGTAAATACAAAGACAAAGAGGAAGGAGTACTCGGAGACGAAGATTTTGTATTAATTAATAAGGGAAGTTGAATAAAAGAAAATAGAAAGAATTGGAGTAGAAAAATAACACTCATTTGTTAGTGAGTGGATACTAGGGTAGGAATGGGGTAGATTATTATAATAAAAAAGAAGCGCTAAACCACAGGGGTCATACAACGCAGCTGGAATGGGGTAGAAGAAAGTTATGATATGGGTTTGATCTGACGCATACCAGATAACTAGGGATCCCAGGGCAGCTAATTTTTTATTCCAGCGACTCAGGGCTGCGATTCAGAGGGGTAATGCTTGTCGTATCTTTGGTACGCGCCCCAGCTCGAGGAGCTGGATGATATTTTCGCTTTGTAATCTGTGATAAACACGTAGCAATATGTACTTGAAATGTATCTCTCAAACCTCATGTGTTGTATATGCCATCTTTGTACCACCAATGTATCTTGCGTACCATATTATGTAATAAATGTATTGGATATGCCATCTTTGTACCAGCAATGTATCTTGCGTACCATATTATGTAATAAATGTATTGTATATGCCACCTTTGTACCAGCAATGTATCTTGCGTACCATATTATGTACAAAGACACAGTAAAGCAAGCCTTTACTTGCACAATGTTTGACTCGTCAATAAATTTGAAAAAGTTTACCTGTGAGCGAAACTGTCAAAATATTGGCTTGCTTTATTATAGATGTGTATCATATGTACTACTAAATTTGTCGGCTTTTTTTTTTACCTATCAAACCAATAATTCAGAAGAAAACCCAGGACTGAACTGGGCTTGAAGATAACCAAGACAGTAGACAGTGGGTATGACCCCGGCGCGACCGGCCCTAGCATGGAGCAGTGTGGCATGAAAATAAACACATTACAAGCCTCGTCCGGATGATTCCAGTGAGAGGTAGATGTGTGCATAACAGGAATGTGTGGGGCACAGCACAGCGAGGTACACATACGCAGGTAACACGTGTGAAATTGACAGATATAGGATAATAAAGTGTTGAACATTATTTTGTACACGAGGAAGCGCTAAATACATAGGGGTTGCACAGCCTGGAGAATGGGAGGTAATTAGGTTTGATCCAAGGAACGGAAGGTAGCTCCACAAAAATATAATCCGTGGTGATGGTCTGATTGGACATTAATGAGATCATGTTTACAATGTGATCAGTGATCTGGTAATGTTGGTAGATGTTATACTTAATAGTTTGTTTATCCTGATAGAGCTACCCAACAACTCGTGGTTGTTTATATTTCCCAATGTATACAACATTGCACCCATGACAATTATATCTATAAATAAAATTAACTGTACAGGTCCACACATGAATTTAAAAGAGACATCATATAGTGCTGATGGGTATGATGAACCGAGAGCAGTATACTTTTTAATAATTCTGTGAATTTAAGGGTAAGATGTGGAAATATAATATGACTATTTTTTTTTTTTTTTTGGGGGGGGGGGGCGTTGGTTGATTTAAGTTTCTTCACTGTAGACATATTAAAATAAAAACTTAAAATATTGACGAGAACCATTATGAGACAAGTTTTGTCTTCTAATCTGAAACTCTAATTGAGTTTGCAACACAAATTATATAAAAAACTATAGTGGTTAATGATGATTCTAATTTTCTTTTATATAGGTCTGTTGTTCAGTAGTAGTGCCTTCAGCTCACAATCAAAGGACCCGGGTTCAATTGTAGGCGAGTATAGACCTATGGACAATTCTCATTATACCTGTTGCCCTGTTCACCTAGCAACAAATAAGTATAGTACCTGGGTGTTAGCCGACTCGTATGGGTGACATCTGGGGATTGGTACGTATACCCTAGAGCTGAGCTTTAAAGTGAGCTGAGGTAGGATAACAGCTCTTAGCTTGCAAAATTCCTCTTGATGCCGATGAGGGGCTCTTGATCAAAGTGAGCCTATTCTTTCATTCTCTGGATCGAACCTTATTGCTTCCCATTCCCCATGCACTGTACGACCCCTACAAAGCATGATTATAATAATGTTTGTATTGAGACGTGAATAATCTACAGGAAGCATCAACCGTTGTGCACTATTGTTTATAGAGACTGCAATAAAACACACAAGTTGCAGAACATGGTTTTATTGAGACATCATTCCGTTCTTTTGCAGCTTGTATCAGAGTAAAACACTGTTCCAATAAAAAGCTTGTTCTTGTACATATCTTTACTATTGTTAGCTGCACGCCATTTGCATGCAGATGATGCAAGGTGGATGAAGATAAACATCCTGACTATTAAGGGAGCTCCTCACTACTTACTAGCGGGAAGAATAGTTATGGGTTAAGGTAAAATCTCGTTACCCATTATGAGAAAATATCGCTAACCATTAGAGGGAACCTCGCTCTTCATTAACTGCAGTCTAATGGCACCATAAATGGCGCACCTGGTGAGCCATTACAGATAATATAGTCTCATTAGAGCAACCCCCAATAGCGGCCGTAACGAGATGAGGAGGGTGTCAGATGCCATGGACTGGCTTGACTCTGAATGCCGACACAACCACACCTTAATGAACTGTGACCTCCACCAACAATACACAAGTGATAAGAAAGATCAAACGTGGTGTAGCAGGTGTAGTGAACAAACATGTGTGGTGTAGCAGGTGTAGTGAACAAACACGTGTGGTGTAGCAGGTGTAGTGAACAAACACGTGTGGTGTAGCAGGTGTAGTGAACAAACACGTGTGGTGTAGCAGGTGTAGTGAACAAACATCAGAGATTAAGTAGCCACAACATCGTTGTCTACTCTCGGTACTAAACCTTGTATAACCTCAACATCATTGGCTACTCAGTAGGCCCTTGCTCGGACAAGATGGAACTTAAAGAAATGAGTGAGATACTAAAGTTTTAATATGACTGTGTTGAGCGAGGCCACTAATCAGTCTAAAGATCAATAATCCAAATGATATTTTCATAAATGAGCATCAAAACCCTGTCAATGTATGCCAAATTTCTGACATAACTCTAACTCCACTGGACTTTGAAAAAGTCATTGACATGCCCATGCACTCAGCCCCAGGCCCAGACTCGTGGACTCTTGTGTTCATTCTAAGAAACCCCTTTCGTGTGCCTTAAGTATGCTATGGAGAGCGAGCATTAAGAGTTGTAATCTCACAGTTACTAAAAGCAACGGATACAGCACCACTCCAAAGCAATAGATAAGAACTATAGACCAATAGATATAACGTCCCACACCATAAAACTATATGAAAGAGCTCTAAGAAGCATGATCGCAAATTACTTGGATTCCCAACAACTGCACAATCCAGGGCAGCATGGGTTTAGAGCAGGTCGATCCTGCCTCTCGCAACTACTGGACCACTATGATATGGTCGTGGATGCACTGGAAGACAAACAGAATACATATGTAGTATACACAGACTTTGCAAAAGCCTATGACAAGTGCGATCATGGTGTAATAGCACACAAAATGCGTGCTAAAGGGATAACTGGCAAAGTGGGCAGATGGATCTTCAACTTTCTAACCAATCGAACACAAAGAGTAGGGGTAAGCAGAGTTAAGTCGGAGGCTGCCACATTATTATTATTATGGGGAGCGCTAAACCCGTAGGGATTAGACAGCGCCTGTGGGGGGATGGAAGGCATTCAGCCTCAATTCAAGGAACTGGAGCACAGATCCAACTCCTTATACCAAGAGCCCCTCACCAGCGTCAAGGAACCTTCCTTTAAGTGAAAAGCTCTGTTAAACAAGGCACAGTAATAGCCCCCATCCTGTTCCTCATCCTCATATCAGACATAGACAGAGATGTAAACCATAACACCACGTCATCCTTTGCAAACGATACTAGGATCTGCATGAGACTGTCATCCATTGAGGACACGGTAAATCACCTAGCAGATATTAACCAAGTTTTCCAATGGCAAACGGAAAACAATATGATGTTCAATGAGGATAAATTTCAACTACTCCATTATGGAAAATTGGAGGATATAATAGCTAGAACTGAGTATACTACACACGCTAATCACAAAATAGAGAAGAAAAGTAGTATAAATACATGCACTGCATATTTATGCATGCATAGGTTTCGATACTTGCTTATGTAAGTTTGTACTATATGTATATGTGAGAATGTATGCATGTGAGTATGTAATGTATGCATATGTATATGTATGTATGCATATTTTAATTTATGTATGTATACACGTGTATTCATATATATATATATATATATATATATATATATATATATATATATATATATATATATATATATATATATATATATATATAATCTCAGTCCACAGTAGGATTCGAACCTACACACTGTGCATCAAAGTACGTAGTACTTAGGCCACTCGGTCAGATCCCTGGGATCTGGACGAGTGGTGTGGATTGAGAGAGAATATTTGTAAATAATTTCGCCCGTTTGCGAATTATTAAGCACACACAAGTGCGCTCGCACGCACGCACGCACGCACACACACACACACACACACACACACACACACACACACACATACACACACACACACACATACACGCCCCGATGGCACGCCCCGATGTCACGCCCCGATGGCATGGTGGCTAGCGCTCTTGCTTCACGCACGGAGGGCCCGGGTTCAATTCCCGGCGGGGCCGAAACATTTCGAAGTGTTTCGTTACACACACACACACACATACATACATACATACAACA
>WNWK01009871.1:0-32500 GCA_009830355.1 Cherax destructor | reverse complement strand
CAAGACTCCTCCACGACCCTCCTTCAAGACTCCTCCGACCCCTCCTTCGAGACTCCTCCACGACCCTCCTTCAAGACTCCTCCCACACCCCTCCTTCAAGACTCCTCCACGACCCCTCCTTCAAGACTCTCCACGACCCTCCTTCAAGACTCCTCCACGACCCTCCTTCAAGACTCCTCCACGACCCCTCCTTCAAGACTCCTCCACGACCCCTCCTTCAAGACTCCTCCACGACCCCTCCTTCAAGACTCCTCCACGACCCCTCCTTCAAGACTCCTCCACGACCCCTCCTTCAAGACTCCTCCACGACCCCTCCTTCAAGACTCCTCCACGACCCCTCCTTCAAGACTCCTCCACGACCCCTCCTTCAAGACTCCTCCACGACCCTCCTTCAAGACTCCTCCACGACCCTCCTTCAACATCTACGACCCTCCTTCAAGACTCCTCCAGCCCCGACCCCCTCCTTCAAGACTCCTCCACGACCCTCCTTCAAGACTCCTCCACGACCCCTCCTTCAAGACTCCTCCACGACCCCTCCTTCAAGACTCTCCCGCCTCCCTCCACGACCCTCCTTCAAGACTCCTCCACGACCCTCCTTCAAGACCTCCACGACCCTCCTTCAAGACTCTCCACGACCCTCCTTCAAGACTCCTCCACGACCCTCCTTCAAGACTCCTCCACAACCCTCCTCCTCCAAGACTCCCTCTCACTGACCCTCTCGCCCTCAACCTCCTCAGCTCTCACGACCCCTCCTTCAAGACTCCTCCACGACCCTCCTCAGCCTCTCAAGCACTCTCTCCACGACCTCTCCCCTCCAACACTCCCAACACGACCCCTCCTCAACACTCCTCCACAACCTCTCCCTCAACACTCCTCCACGACCCCTTCCTCAACACTCCACCACGACCTCCTCTTTGCCTCACACTCCAGCACGACCACTTCTGAACTTTCTCCAGCAACCTTCCCAACACTCCTCCACGACCTTCCTCAACTCCCACCATCAACCCGGATTATGAGAACAACTCTGTAGTGGTCTGTGAGTGATAATACACAACAAGCTTCATTTGATTTCCTCCTCACATCAACGCCTGATGAATCTGAGGTCTGAGTGAAGCCTGCTCTCTTTACTATCCCCTTCTCTCTCCTTTAAGTTTATTTCAGCTTATAATTTTACACAATTTTTAATTAATTAATGTACATGTGTGTACATTACCCACCAGGATAACCTAAACAAAATCTAAGCAAGTGACTTATTTCCCGTATAATCACACCGCCGTCGCCGCCACTATCACACTTTGATTTTAAGATGAATTTTATTTGTTTTTATTTATAAGAGAATATAAAGGCAGAATACCGTGAGTGGAATAAGACGCAAATAACTCGCACAAAAGAAAATGAACCTTATGACGACGTTTGGGACCGACTTGACCGTTAACTAACAGTCTAACAGAAGCGCTGCTCTTAGACTAGTTAATGGTCTAAGAAGAGAAATGAAGAGAAAAAAAGCAAATAAATAGAGAAAGAATGAACGTTTAGCAAAAGGTTTTTAATCCTGACATCACCGCACTGCGGACGTGACGTCTTAATAATGCTACTCAATGATTGGCTGGAACCAATGTTGACATGAGTGACCATATCTTGATGCTTCTCTCTGATCGGTCAGTCACGCGCACACAGAAGAGTGGTGGAACAGCTAGAAAGGAATGAGCTTATCAACGACAGCCAGCACGACGGGAAATCCTGTGTCAAAAACCTACTGGAGTTCTATGATAGGATGACGGCAGTAAGACAAGAGAGAGAGAGGTGCGTAGATTGCATTTTCTTGGACTGTAAGAAGGCGTTTGACACAGTTTCACACAAGAGATTAGTGCAAAAGCTGGAGGACCAGGCAGGGATAACAGGGAAGACACTACAATGGATCAGGGAATACCTGTCAGGAAGACAACAGTGAGTAATGGTACGTGGCGAGGTTCCACAAGGGTCAGTCCTAGGACCGGTGCTGTTTCTGGTATTTGTGAACGACATGACGGAAGGAATAGACTCCGAAGTGTCCCTGTTTGCAGATGATGTGAAGCTGATGAGAAGAATCCAATCGGATGAGGACCAGACAGAACTACAAAGGGATCTGGACAGACTGCAGGCCTGGTCCAGCAACTGGCTCCTGCAGTTCAACCCCATCAAGTGCAAAGCCATGAAGATTGGGGAAGGGCAAAGAAGACCGGAGATGGAGTACAGCCTAGAGGGCCAGTGACTACAAACCTCACTAAAGAAAAGGATCTTGGGGTGAGTATAACACCGAACACATCTCCTGAGGCGCACATCAACCAAATAACTGCTGCAGGATACGTGCGCCTAGCAAACAAAAGAACAGCATTCCGACATCTTGATAAGGAATCGTTCAGGACCATGTACACTGTGTACGTTACACCCATATTGGAGTATGCAGCACCAGTTTGGAACCCACACCTAACCAAGCACGTATGGAAACTAGAGAAAGTGCAAAGGTTTGCAACAAGTCTAGTCCCGGAGCTATGGGGTATGTCCTACGAGGAGAGGTTAAGGGAAATTGACCTGACGACACTGGAGGACAGGAGAGATAGGGAAGATATGATAACGACATATAAAATACTGAGAGGAATCGACAAGGTGGACAGAGACAGGATGTTCCAGAGATGGGACAAAGCAACAAGGGGTCACAGTTGGAAGTTGAAGACTCAGATGAATCACAGGGATGTTAGGAAGTATTTCTTCAGTCACAGAGTTGTCAGGAAGTTGAATAGTCTGGGAAATGATGTAGTGGAGGCAGGAGCCATACATAGCTTTAAGAAGAGGTATGATAAAGCTCATGGAGCAGGAAGTGACCTAGTAGCGGCCAGTGAAGAGGCGGGGCAAGGAGCTGTGACTCGACCCCTGAAACCACAATTAGATGAGTACACATACACACACACAGTGGTCCAACAACTGGCTCCTGGAGTTTAACTCCACCGAAAGCAAAGTCATGAAGATTGGGGAAGGTGAAAAAAGACAGCAGAGTACAGTCTAGGGGGCCCAAGACTGTAACCCTCACTCAAGGAAAAGGATCTAGAGGCGAGTATAATACCGAGTACATCTGAGGAGCAAATCAACCAAGTAACTGCTGCAGCATTTAGCGTTTTGACACCCGAGTAAGGAATCATTCAAGACTCTGTACACCGTGTACGTCAGGCCCATATTGGAGTATGCAGCACCAGTATGGATTCAACACCTGGTCAAGCACGTCAAAAAAAAAATAGAAAAAGTGCAAAGGTTTGCAACAAAACTAGTCCCGGAGCAAAGGAGTATGTCCAACAAGGAGAGGTTAAGGGAAATCAACCTGACGATACTGGAGGACAGGAGGGATAGGGAGGACATGCTAACGACTTATAAAATACTGAGAGGAATTGACAGTGGATAAGGACAGAATGTTTCAGAGATAAGACACAGCAACAAGGAGTCGCCACTGGAAGTTGAAAACTCAGATGAGTCATAGGGATGTTAGGAAGTATTTCTTTAGTCACAGAGTGGTAAGTAAGTGGAACAGTCTGGAGTGAAGGCAGGATCCATAAATAGCTTTAAGGAGAGGTACGATAAAGCTCATGCAGCAGGTAGAGAGTGGACCTATTAGCGACCAGCGAAGAGGTGGGGCCAGGAGCTATGAATCGAATCCTGCAACCACAAATAGGTAAGTACACACACACACACACACACACACACACACACACACACACACACACACCCACACCCACAGTGGAGTCTTGGAGGCAGGATCCATACATAACTTTAAGAAGAGGTACGATGAGACTCTTGGAGCAGGTTGAGAGTGGACCTAGTAGCGACCAGCGAAGAGGCTGGGTCTGGAGCTGTAACTCGACCCCTGCAGCCACACGTAGGTTACTACACCAAACTGGTCAGGGTTATATTACATTCATCGGAGAGCGCTAAACCTGTAAGGGTTATACAGCGTCTGAGGGAAAGGAAGGCATTCATAGGTTCAATCCAATGGGAGGTTGGGTCCAATTTCTTGGAACAAGAGCTTCCCCCCCCGGCTTCAAGGAGCCTCCCCTTGAGTAGTTAATAAAGGTCAACACATCCCCAAACTTTTTTTTTACGGTTCGTGAGAAAACACTCGTTCGAAATTTTACAATACGCTCGCGCTGCCAGACGTAAGCCACCCGTTGTTTCTAGTATCGTTAATTATATATAAACCTAGGTTAACATACGTTAACATATGTTAACCTAATCAAATGCAGCCCCAGCTGACCGAGTATGACAAATATTCAAGTTGTCGTAACAAGTGTAGCGTAGAGAAGTGCACGCAACACAACACTCAATAGTGAACGCTCTCACAACTGCTTCCACTCAAACAAGTTTCACTCACACTACAACTTTATAAAGTTTTGATAAACTTTTTTTATATGTGGTTACAAATAATGAGGTTAATATGTTGGCCACACGTGGTGCGGTAAACCTGAGTGGGAGAATTTTGCAACTCCTCTCACTATTTTTTTTTTTAGTTCAGAACTTTCTTGTGTAATGTTGTGGATCCCCCCGGCCCCCCCCCCGGGGGCAGACCTTCACCCTGAAGCCTGACATGAGAGTCAAGGTCGTGTATGTAATACTAATATGAATAGCCAGAAGAATGAACGGGGACTCGAACCGTAGTCCTGGCACGTAAGCTTCATGGCTAAGAGGTACAACGTTGGGTCTGCTACATGCTAGGACCACGGTTCGAGTCCCCGGTCCCTTCTTCTGTTTCCTTATCGACAGGTTCCTCAAGATAGTTGCTGGGCTGTGGTGTATATGTATCTGCCGACGGTGAGCACTAACAGTCTGATCGATCAGGCCAGTAACCAGGACGCCTGGTCTGAGATCAGACCGCGGGGGCGGTGACCTCTGGAAGCGACTCCAGGTAAACTCCCCTTCCTCAGACCCTCTCCCTTTCCCTTTCTTAAGACCCTCTCCAATAGACCCTTTCCAGTTACCTCCTCCTCCTCCCCTTCCTTCCCTGGTCTGGGAATGGTTCCCTCCATCCTTTACCCTGGCCACTTCCCGTGTTGGAGGTGGTCAGCAGAGAGTGATGAACACACCATCACCCGACCTGGTAAGTACACACTGACGGCTTCATCGCTGAAAAAAAGTCTACGCTAAAATCAAGCCACGTTCTGAGAGTTTCCTCGGAGGAGGAGGGAGGGTTAGTTAGTTACCAGTCGTCAAAGGCACTTGTCGATTAAAGCCTTGGCCTGAAAGTAAGGGGATGAGGTGGGAGTGAAGGAAAGATGGAGATGCAGAAGAGAAAGAAAAAGGGAGGGAAGAAAGAAAGGAAAGAAGAGAGGAAGGTGAAGAGAAAAAGATGACTTCATACTGGCCCAGTTACTAGTAAGAGAAAATCAGGATTCCAGGAGAGACTCAAGAATAACAATTAAGTTTATTTAGGTACAGGAATACATAAGTACAATAATAATACCTAGTAACATATGTGTAAATTACCTAAGATAATTTACACCGATGGACCCAGCATTACTCCCAGCTTTCCCTGCCTCAAATAGTAGAAGATACACACACACACACACACACACACACACACACACACACACACACACACACACACACACACACACAAACGCACGCACGCACGCACGCACGCACACACAGTTTCAGGGAGGGGGAAATCCAGTGTCACAAACCTACTGGAGTTTTATGACAAAGTAACAGACGTAAGACAGGAGAGGGAGAGGGGAGTGGGTAGACTGCATTTTCTTGGACTGTAAGAAGGCTTTCAACACAGCTCCGCACAAGAGATTAGTGAAAAAGCTAGAGGATCAGGCAGGAATAACAGGAAAGGCACTGCAAATGGATACGAGAATACCTGGCAGGAAGGAAACAAGTAATGGTACATGATGAGATGTTAGAGTGGGCGCATATGACGAGCGGGGTTCCACAAGGGTCAGTCCTAGGGCAGGTGCTGTTTCTGGTATATGTGAATGACATGAGGGAAAGGATAGATTCTGTGGAAAATTTTCATAATTTTCCTGTAATTTGTGTGTCAACTGATAGGAAAATAATGTTTATGCAATAGTGTAGGTGTTCATCTTTAATGCGACTTTTAAAGGGAGTTAAATCATATGAGAACCTATATTCTCTATACTTTCCTTATTTATTGTAATCTGTTAATTAAGTAAAATGTAATCAGTATAATTTAGAGGAAATTAATATTCTGATAAGGAAAATGTACTACACGTGGAAATGTCACTGAATACTATAATCAAATATATGTGTATAACATAATCGTTTTGGGGAGGCATCAAAAATGGCGGAACGTAAACATTAACTAACGAGGGTGGCAGAATTTAATCGTGGGTCATTGGCAAAAAATTGGGAACCACGAAATGAGTGTATACAAAGTGTATCTGAAAGTGTTTAGATATTGTGACACGGTCATAATAAGGCTGACAAGGATGTTGACCACCGCGTGTACTACAATAATTTATGTTGGTCTCCCAGTGTGAATTAAAGATCACACAATAGGTAAGGCAACCATACCATAAGGCAGCTAGTTATTGGTCAATATTAGTTGCCTCCCTATAGAGGGGCATTAGGATATATCACCAGGACCATAATTTGGTAAGTAAATTAACTACTAATTAGTGTATAATTGTTAATGCACAGGAAATTACTTAAGTCACATAGTTTTTTTAAAATTATTATACAGTCCATAATCTAAATTGCCAGTGTTACTGGCTTAAATTTTCCTAATATTCAGGAACCATATGTTCCTAATCTAAGGTCCCGAAGTGTGAGTTAGGAAAGAGTTGTGACCCATTGTCACTGAAGTCCCACATGTCTCCGAGGGACATCAATATCAGACGTACCAGAGTTCTCCCCAGTTAATTTTGTGAAAGGTTAATTCAAGATTGTATTTGTAAAAATTCATCCACATAATTTCTCACTGATTCAGAGGTGTCCCTGTCTGCAGACGATTTGAAACTAATGCGGAGAATTCAAGCGGATCTAGACCAGGAAGGACTACAAAGGGATCTTGATGGGCTGCAAGCCTGGTCCAGTAATTAGCTCCTGGGGTTTAACCCTACCAAGTGTAAAATCTTGACGATTGGAGAAGGTCAAAGAAGACCGCAGACGGAGTACAAGCTAGGGAGCCAAAGGTTGCAAACCTCACTCAAGAAAAAGGATCTCTACATGAGTATCATACCGAGCACATCTTTTGAGGCAAACATCAACCAAATAACTGCTGCAGCATAAGGGCACCTGGCAAATCTAAGAATAGCTTTTCGACATATAGGTCGTCATTCACGACACTACACTGTGTACGTCAGTCCCATACTGGAGTATGCAGCACCAGTATGGAACCCACACCTGGTCAAGCATATCATGAAATAGGAGAAAGTGCAGAGGTCTGCAACAAGACTAGTCCCGGAGCTAAGAGGTATGTCCTACGAGGAGAGGTTAAGAAAACTCATCCTGATGGCACTGGAAGACTGGAGGGATAGGGGAGATATGATAACGACGTACAAAATACTGAGAGGAAATAACAAGGTGAATAGGGGAAGAATGTTTCAGAGATGGGAAATGGGAACACGAGGGCACAACTGGAAGTCAAAAACTCAGATAAGTCACAGAGATGTTAGGAAGTATTTCTTCAGCCTTAGAGTTGTTAGGAAGTGGAACAATCTGAAGAGTGATGTAGTAGAGGCGAGATCCATACATAAGTTAAAGAGATGCGGTAAGGCTCTTGAAGCCAGGAATGGAGTCAGTAGCGACCAGCGAAGAGGCGGGATCAGGAGCTATGACTCGACTCCATATAAATGAGTGCATATAGGTGAGCACACACACAACTATCTCGTCCCCATGCCATACAGTAAGATTCCTATCACCACTGGTTTACAAAGTCTTGTACGACCTTCATTACCGTAGACGGTACGACCTTCATTACAGTGAACACTACGACCTTCATTACCGTGGACAGTACGACCTTCATTACCGTGGACAGTACGACCTTCATTACCGTGGACAGTACGACCTTCATTACCGTGGACAGTACGACCTTCATTACCGTGGACAGTACGACCTTCATTACCGTGGACAGTACGACCTTCATTACCGTGGACAGTACGACCTTCATTACCGTGGACAGTACGACCTTCATTACCGTGGACAGTACGACCTTCCAACAACTACATCGCCTCTCAATCTCATTTTCTTAAACTGCCTCACTAGGCTTGAATGCAGGCGTCAGCTTAGATTCGTGAGCGTGGGCGTCACGATTAAGTGTACGTGCGTGGCCGTTAAGACTGGATGTACGTGCGTGGGCGGTGAATGAGTACGTTGGCGCGTGGTGGTAGGCGTGGAGTGAGGCGGTGGTGGAGTTTACATCATTACAGTTGGTGGTGGCTGGCGTGTGGGCAGACGTCACTCCACCGGCGGTAAACACGGACACGCCAACACTCCCACACCACCTTTAATGCATGTCACTTAGGAGCCGCGGCCTCTCAAACATCTGCTACCTCGCACTCTTTCAAGTGCCTCGTGCACTCAGTTATGTACTCCTTACCCATGGTGTGAGTGGTAGTCCAACGATCACAGAGGCACACAATGGGTCCAGGTGCTGGGCACTCAATCAATGGTAGCTAAGCAAGTTGCACTGGCAATGAGCTACTTATAAGTGTTTGATCTGGTTACAATGGTAATGAGTTGGTAACACAGACATGACTTCAATCTGGAGATTTACGACTCACTTGCCGCGAGTTCAATCCTCACATGTACAGTGGTTTGTTTACAATCGTGTCATTGCGATTTCATGAGTCATGACTTCAGTTACAATGATCTGAGTTCCTAGGTGTCCCCGAAGATGAACCTTCAAGTAGTTACACCAATATTTTTTTCCTCCGACTTTAGTTTTTGTTTCGCTCATAACTCGGGAATGCCTCATCCGACTGGCTTTAAATTTTCAACGTTTATGTAGGGCAACTAAGGTGAGAGTTTTGAAACAACTGACATGCTCACGTGAGCTATAACCAAAATTGTTGACCCCATTCCCAGCATTTTGGAATGGCTCAGATAACTTCAAAAAGCCTCGGCTGCTAATACTCAAAAAAGCTGCTTCCTAACTCGACGACGACTGCTGCGGAGAATGTAATTCAAATATGTAGGAGCAAATCTGATGATTTTATGATGTAAAATAGTGTGAAATTTTTATTCCATTTAAAAAAATTAAAAATAAATTTCAGGTTTACCTCTTGTGTACTGCTTCATTATTTAATGATGCTGCATCTTAGGGCCAGGATAGTACCTAATAAATTTTATTTGTGTGCGAGCATGTTTGTCAATAAAACAAAAATAGCTAAAAACCTGGAATCGTTGGGATCCGTGACATAACTGAAGAATAACTCTTCTGATCGACTTCAACTTTTCACCACTGGTGTGGTGTCCTACATGCAAGATTCACGCTGTTATTGGGCGGCCTATGTCTCAATTTGCCAGTTTCGTTGAATACTGATATTCACGTACATTCATTAAGAATGTTTCATCTGAGCCTAAATGGTATCAAATCATATTTGTATTATACTAAGATCACCATCCAAATGCAATTGGAATATATAACACTGCTGTAACTTTGTATGGCGCATAAGAATGATTTTTTTTGTTACTATTTATTTATAAGAAAGATGATGCCTCAAGGGGTAGAAACCCAATGGTTGATGCTCCAATTTCTATATGGGAGCCACCACGCTATATAACAAGGCACTAGCAAGTGCACCAGCGGGTAGGTGAACACAGACATCAACATACTTGGGGAGGAGAGCGATGTGTGACTGACACATCAGTATAACCTGAGGCCTCGTGCTAGGCTTCGAGGCCAAAACTTGACTGTGATTTAAAAAGATTCTTCGGGAGAAAGTGAGGGATAGTGTTCTGGCAAGAGATAGTCTCCCATGGTGCAGGGAAGAGATAGTCTGCCATATTGCAGGGAAGAGATAGTCTGCCATGGTGCAGGGAAGATAGTCTGCCATGCTGCAGGGAAGATAGTCTGCCATGTTGCAGGGAAGATAGTCTGCCATGTTGCAGGGAAGATAGTCTGCCATGTTGCAGGGAAGATAGTCTGCCATGTTGCAGGGAAGATAGTCTGCCATGGTGCAGGGAAGATAGTCTGCCATGGCAGGAGATAGTCTGCCATGTGCAGGGAAGATAGTCTGCCATGCTGCAGGAAGATAGTCTGCCATGTGCAGGAAATAGTCTGCAGCAGAAGATAGTCTGCCATGCTGCAGGGAAGATAGTCTGCCATGCTGCAGGGAAGATAGTCTGCCATGGTGCAGGGAAGATAGTCTGCCATGTTGCAGGGAAGATAGTCTGCCATGCTGCAGGGAAGATAGTCTGCCATGTGCAGGGAAGATAGTCTGCCATGTTGCAGGGAAGATAGTCTGCCATGCAGCAGGGAAGATAGTCTGCCATGCTGCAGGGAAGAGATAGTCTGCCATGCTGCAGGGAAGGATAGTCTGCATGCTGCAGGAGAGATAGTCTGCCATGCTGCAGGAAGAGATAGTCTGCCATGCTGCAGGAAGAGATAGTCTGCCATGCTGCAGGGAAGAATAGTCTGCCATGCTGCAGGGAAGAGATAGTCTGCCATGCTGCAGGGAAGAGATAGTCTGCCATGCTGCAGGGAAGAGATAGTCTGCCATGCTGCAGGGAAGAGATAGTCTGCCATGCTGCAGGGAAGAGATAGTCTGCCATGCTGCAGGGAAGAGATAGTCTGCCATGCTGCAGGGAAGATAGTCTGCCATGCTGCAGGAAGAGATAGTCTGCCATGCTGCAGGGAAGATAGTCTGCCATGCTGCAGGGAAGATAGTCTGCCATGCTGCAGGGAAGAGATAGTCTGCCATGCTGCAGGGAAGAGATAGTCTGCCATGCTGCAGGGAAGAGATAGTCTGCCATGCTGCAGGGAAGAGATAGTCTGCCATGCTGCAGGGAAGATAGTCTGCCATGCTGCAGGGAAGAGATAGTCTGCCATGCTGCAGGAAGAGATAGTCTGCCATGCTGCAGGGAAGAGATAGTCTGCCATGCTGCAGGGAGAGATAGTCTGCCATGCTGCAGGGAAGAGATAGTCTGCCATGCTGCAGGGAAGATAGTCTGCCATGCTGCAGGGAAGAGATAGTCTGCCATGCTGCAGGGAAGAGATAGTCTGCCATGCTGCAGGGAAGAGATAGTCTGCCATGCTGCAGGGAAGAGATAGTCTCCCATGCTGCAGGGAAGAGATAGTCTCCATGCTGCAGGGAAGAGATAGTCTCCATGCTGCAGGGAAGAGATAGTCTCCATGCTGCAGGAAGAGATAGTCTGCCATGCTGCAGGAGAGATAGTCTGCCATGCTGCAGGGAAGATAGTCTGCCATGCTGCAGGGAAGAGATAGTCTGCCATGCTGCAGGGAAGAGATAGTCTGCCATGCTGCAGGGAAGATAGTCTGCCATGCTGCAGGGAAGAGATAGTCTGCCATGCTGCAGGGAAGATAGTCTGCCATGCTGCAGGGAAGATAGTCTGCCATGCTGCAGGGAAGAGATAGTCTGCTCCATGCTGCAGGGAAGATAGTCTGCCATGCTGCAGGGAAGATAGTCTGCCATGCTGCAGGGAAGATAGTCTGCCATGCTGCAGGGAAGAGATAGTCTGCCATGCTGCAGGGAAGATAGTCTGCCATGCTGCAGGGAAGATAGTCTGCCATGCTGCAGGGAAGAGATAGTCTGCCATGCTGCAGGGAAGATAGTCTGCCATGCTGCAGGGAAGATAGTCTGCCATGCTGCAGGGAAGATAGTCTGCCATGCTGCAGGGAAGAGATAGTCTGCCATGCTGCAGGGAAGAGATAGTCTGCCATGCTGCAGGGAAGAGATAGTCTGCCATGCTGCAGGGAAGAGATAGTCTACCACCAATGCTACTACTACTACTACTACCACCAATGCTACTACTACTACTACTACCACCAATACTACTACTACTACCACCAATGCTACTACTACTACTACTACCACCAATGCTACTACTACTACTACTACATACTACTACTACTACCACCAATGCTACTACTACTACCACCAATGCTACTACTACTACTACTACCACCAATGCTACTACTACTACCACCAATGCTACTACTACTACTACTACCACCAATACTACTACTACCACCAATGCTACTACTACTACTACTACCACCAATACTACTACTACCACCAATACTACTACTACCACCAATACTACTACTACTACTACCACCAATGCTACTACTACTACCACCAATACTACTACTACTACTACTACCACCAATCTACTACTACTACTACTACCACCAATGCTACTACTACTACCACCAATACTACTACTACTACCACCAATACTACTACTACTACCACCAATGCTACTACTACTACCACCAATACTACTACTACCACCAATACTACTACTACTACCACCAATACTACTACTACTACCACCAATACTACTACTACTACCACCAATGCTACTACTACTACTACTACCACCAATACTACTACTACTACCACCAATCTACTACTACTACCACCAATACTACTACTACTACCACCAATCTACTACTACTACCACCAATCTACTACTACTACCACCAATACTACTACTACTACCACCAATACTACTACTACTACCACCAATACTACTACTACTACCACCAATACTACTACTACTACCACCAATACTACAATACTACTACTACCACCAATACTACTACTACTACCACCAATACTACTACTACTACCACCAATGCTACTACTACTACCACCAATACTACTACTACTACCACCAATACTACTACTACTACCACCAATACTACTACTACTACTACTAATAATTATAATAATAATGACCCACGAAACATGATCCACGACACATGACCCATGATATAACCCACGACCCATGACCCGTGAAACATAGCCCATGACACGACCCACGGTATATAACAACCATGACCTACGGTCCACGACCCATAATACATAGCCCACGACCCATCAACGTTCAAGTGTCCCACTGCTACTACTACTACTGGTACTTACTACTACTAGTGACTACTAATACTACTATTAATGATAATAACAGTACTCGTTGTCTTAGTTATCTCTGTATTAGGACTGAAGAAGCCACTTGTGGAGAAACGTTTCCTTTAATAAATTTCCTGAACTGCACATAAGTGTTTTTTTTCCACATAAACAGGCCTACTGCACTGTTCCTTCACTATTATGTTCTTATGTAAACGTTTCGCCCGCGCAGCAAGGTTTTTCAACAAAATACAGAGGCGACATCTATACCTGAGAAAGTGGAGGAAGCAGAGAGAGAATAAAGAGACCCAAGTGTCACACATGTGTTACTCAGCTACGTGACAGTATTCTATATTATTAATGTATGTTATCACAGTAGGAAGTAATTTTGGGGTACCTCTGATGATAGTCTTAAGTGGTTTCCGTGACTCTCTCGTTTAAATTCTATGTGATATGACGCCTCTAAAAATAATTTCAAATGTTTCAAAATTATTGTTTCTGCTGTTAGGAAGAAAAGTAATTGTTAAAAAGCTGGGAAATAAACACAAATGCAATATAATGTACACACAGTGGGCTTTATCAAATCACAAACAGATCTACCTGATAAAGTCCACTAGTATGTGGGCGAAACGTAGTCAATGAAGAATCGCATTATACTACATTTGTGTTTATTTTTCCATCGTGTCGGTATTTTATACCATATATCTCCACTGTTGAAAAGCTTTTTGCTGCCTGATTGTATTTCACGAAGGAGTGACCCAGTGTGGATTATTCCAGACGATCCTCCTTAACAACGTCGGGTTCTTCAATGTGGCTGAAGACCGTCGGTAAAGCCACGTTGACATTAAAAACCAAACATGATTACTTGACAGTATATTTTAGTCTCCTCGGTGCGTCTCTGTGTTCTTTTCAAGCTTGAAAAAAAAACTGTCCTGGCCTTCATGTATTTCATTAATTGTTTTATTCAAAGAACAGGCCGTATCCCACCGAGGCAGCGTGACCAAAATTTAAAAAGAAAAACTGTTTATTTTTTTTTTTAAATTTAGTAATTCATACAGGAGAAGGGGTTATGTTTTTTTTTTTTTTAATTTAGTAATTTATACAGAAGGGGTGACTGGAACAACACACAAATAACCCGCACACAGTAGAGGGGCAGCTTACCACGACGTTTTGGTCCCACTTGGACCATTTACAAAGTCCCTGACTTTGTAAATGTCGGACCGAAACGTCGTGGTAAGCTCCTCTCTCTCCTATGTGTGGGTTATTTGTGTACTGAGTAAGAGAAAAGTGCAGCAGTTGGTTATCTGTATTGTCGAAAATTTGAGCTGCTCAGCAGAAGCTTTTTACAGTCGAATACAGAGGTGACTTAAAATACCGGAGACAACACAAGCAGTCAAGATATGTGATCAGTTTTAACCAAGTAACTTTGAGGTGGTGAGTTCGTCAGTCGAGGCTACGGAACTCAACACTTATCACTACTAAGGAAATGACCATCTCAAAATTGCTTCTTCAAGGCTGAGGGACTGATCACCTTAAATTTATTTCTTCACTGTCTCTGCTGTATCCAGTATTGAAGAATCCCCTAAATTCGACTGAAGAAGCCTGCTATGCAGGCGAAACGTTTAGACAATAAAGATGGCCAACAGTTGCATCTCATCAGGTTGATAATCTGCACAAGAAATGGTGGTCTGATTCTCGTCACTTTCTTACTAATAAATGGTCCACTGTGGAAGGTTTTCTTACATAATGAGCTACTGTTCTTACATCATGAGGCAGGACATTGCTCATACATAAACTCTGTTATTTAGTCATAACTGTGCCAGGATGACAACGTAATGTTAGCAAGGAAGGACATGCAACTAAGTGTTGTGTGTAGAGGTTGAATGTAGGATGGTGGTCAGTTGTGAAGTGTTGTGTGATGGTGGTAGTGTTGTGAAGTGTTGTGTGTGGTGGTGATGTTGTGTGTGGTGGTGGTGTTGTGAAGTGTTGTGTGATGGTGGTAGTGTTGTGAAGTGTTGTGTGTGGTGGTGATGTTGTGTGTGGTGGTGGTGTTGTGAAGTGTTGTGTGATGTGGTGTGTGTGTGTGGTGGTGGTGTTGTGAAGTGTTGTGTGTGGGTGGTAGTGTTGTGTGTGGTGGTGGTGTTGTGAAGTGTTGTGTGTGGTGGTGATGTTGTGTGTGGTGGTGGTGTTGTGAAGTGTTGTGTGTGGTGGTGGTGTTGTGAAGTGTTGTGTGTGGTGGTGGTGTTGTGAAGTGTTGTGTGTGGTGGTGGTGAGTTGTTGATGTAGTGGTGGTGGTGTGTGAGTGTGTGTGTGGTGGTAGTGTTGTGTGTGGTGGTGGTGTTGTGAAGTGTTGTGTGTGGTGGTGATGTTGTGTGTGGTGGTGTTGTGAAGTGTTGTGTGTGGTGGTGGTGTTGTGAAGTGTGGTGGTGGTGTTGTGAAGTGTTGTGTGTGGTGGTGGTGTTGTGTGGTGGTGGTGTTGTGTGGTGGTGTGTGTGTGTGGTGGTGGTGTTGTGAAGTGTTGTGTGTGGTGGTGGTGTTGTGAAGTGTTGTGTGTGGTGGTGGTGTTGTGAGTGTGTGTGGTGTGTGGTGTTGTGTGGTGGTGGTGTTGTGAAGTGTTGTGTGTGGTGGTGGTGTTGTGTGGTGGTGGTGTTGTGAAGTGTGGTGGTGGTGTTGTGAAGTGTTGTGTGTGGTGGTGGTGGTGTTGTGTGGTGGTGGTGGTGTTGTGTGGTGGTGGTGTTGTGAAGTGTAGTGGTGGTGTTGTGAAGTGTTGTGTGTGGTGGTGGTGGTGGTGTTGTTGTGAAGTGTTGTGTGTGGTGGTGGTGTTGAGTGGTGATGGTGTTGTGAAGTGTTGTGGTGGTGGTGTGCGGAGTGTGTGTGGTGTAGTGGTGAGGGGCAGGGTGGGCAGGTTACAGGACTAACTAAAGGTCTAAGGAAGTGCCTTACCACAAATAACTACGTACCCAGCACTGGTTAGTGTGTATGAATCACTCAAGGTCACCACCGCTGCTGTCTTTGTCCTGGCGTACCTCGACGGAGGTTCCTTGATGCTGGCGAGGAAACTCCTCATTCAAAGAACAAGACCTGCTCTTCCCTTCCTTGGATCGAACCTCAATGCCTCTCATCCACCTTTCCCAGGCGATATATGACCCTTACGTATTTAGCGCTCCCCATGAATATAATAACTAGCTATATTTCGGTAGTTGAGCGATCCGAGGAAAGTATCCCCTTATTCCAATAACCCCAGTCCCCTGTGCCTCAATGCATGCGACTGGAATAGTGCAGAGTGCGGCATAAGTTACTAATGCGCTTAAATATTAGCGTTGAATATCTTAAGGGAATCAGAAGAGGCATTCACAAGTCATCATAAGGAAACTAATATCCAAATTTCTTCAATAAAAATGGCAAATTGGGATATTACACAGAGCAAATCTAATTCAAACCTTTCAAAGAGGCCAGAATAATCTATATTCTAATACACGAGCCCATTAAGACTGAAGCCGCTCAAAAGATGCATTATTAAGCTGTCAACTTGGAAGAGCTGAAGTTAATCACACACGTTACACATAAATTATCGACTGAAAAGCAGTATTTCAATTTTTCCTGTTTCTAGAACTAGCAAACTGAGACTCACACATGTCATAATCAATCTCAACTTTTCTGTAAATAAGACTAACTATTAAGAAAGTAAGTACAAGTAGTAAGTTTTATGCAAGCTTAGTGTACATAACATATAAATTTTTAACAATGATGTTAAGGGCATTCAGAAGCCACTCGTGGCAATACGTGTCCTCTAATAGCTGTCCTGAATTGTACATAATGTCTTTTTCCACAGTCTTATATGAGATTCCATAATTGTTACCAAGGTTTTACTGGACCGCTGCATCCTTTACACATGGAAAAAGACTTATGATGCGAGGAATTGGAGCTGCTCTTCTCTTTAGATCACTCATGATTACCTCCCATTCCTCCTCCACAATAACAACCACAAGAGCTACACAACAACAACCATAACAACTCTTCAACAACCTCAACAACTACACATCAACACCCACAACAAGAACCAGCACAAGCACAACAACAATGGGTGAGCAGTGACACTGCTGGTGGTGCTTGTAAACTGCTACTCACCATCCTACAACTGACACATTTCTATACTGTACCTCGTAGCTCAGCGGCAGGCTGTTTGACTCACAACCAAAAGAAGCCGGGTTCAATCCAGGACGACGCGAGTCATAATGCATTAATATTGGTAGAATTACCGACAATATGTTAAGTAAAAGGACACAAATGCAACTAATGTGACATTTTATTGTGGCAACGTTTCGCTCTCCAGGAGCTTTGTCAAGCCGTTACAAGCGATACATGGACACAGAGGGTATATATAGGCTCAAATTGAGGTGTAATACTAGTGGTGGTAGAAGTAGTAGTGATATAAGTTGTAGTAGTAGTAGTAATACAATAAGGTAGAACAATCAACTTGCACATGAGTAAAAGGTGATAAAAGCAATTACATGGGTAGTATTAAAATAGGTTAGACAAATATTTCTGTAGGAGGTTGGAATAGAGAAGGCCTGTAGCAGTGTTCCACATCTGCGATGTGCTTGTGTAGTATTAGCAGGAGAGACTATGTGATGGTAGGGTTTACTGTTTTCAGGAGGATTCTTGCTAAGACTTCAGAGATGGTGAAGCTGCCTTTGTTTTGTTTGTGTTAGAAACAGCGATAAGTGCTGATTCAAGGCACTTGCGAGTCATAATACCTAGTGCTCTTGTTCGACTATCAGCATCTTAGAACTTTATCTAAGGACCTTATCTGAAATAAGCCACATTACCCGACTTTCTTGAATTATCCTTTGGTGTTGAACCCTCCTGGATAAGAGGTGACATGTTATTAACCCTTGTTGGGTACATCCCTCGCAGGGTTGCTCCAGGGGTTGCCACCATCTCAAACACCCGCTTCACCATATATTGCTCCTGGCGAACAAAATGTCTCCTCCATTTGAGAGTTACGGACTGATGTCGTCGCTCTACGACACAGCTAAAGAGGCAAGTTACACACTGCTTGACTCAGAAACGAAAATAAATGGACCCTGGCTCTCCAACACCCTTCATGTATGAGGGAGATTACCAATAAATCTCTAGATGTCTTCAAGAGGGAAGACGATAAATTCATCATATCAGTTCGTGATCAGCCGGTCTGTGGTGCATACGGCGGGCGGTTGGCACCAACAGCTTGATCAATTAGACCAGGAACCAGGAGGCCTGGTCTGGGACTCGGCCGCAGGATTAATAGGTGATCTCCGGAAGCGACTACAGGTAACCCAGGTCAGGTCCAAGGCTGGGCGAGATGTAGAGGTGAGAAAGCGAACGTGACTGGTTATTACCATCAGTTTCCACACCTTGACCTGCCACGTATCACGACTTAACTGCGACATACCTGGCATCGATGTCCAGAGTTATGCTCTCGCTGTGTGGCATACAGGTATGTGTTGCCGCCAGGGTCCAGCACCTGTGTCACACCCAACACCAACACACACACACACACACACACACACACACCTCACACATTTATTAACTCTTGATACGTATTTTGCAGATATGTAATGAATTATAATATACCAGCGTGTAAAGAACCAGCTGATTTTATCTCAAGTTTAATACAGTAATATAAGAATACATATGTTACCTTAATGAGGGAAGACAAGTGTCTTACCATAATGATGAGAAGCAATTGGATGTCTTATCTTAACGAGGGGAGATACACGGGGTAAGTGACTGACCTTGACGAGGGACTTCATGATAGGTGAGTCCATGAGTCCCTTGAGGAAGAGCAGGTCGGTGTGGTGGGCGTGGCCGGTGCCGTTCAGTTCACCCATCCTGGCCACCACGTGCTCGTACGCCGCTGTCAACACCGTACACGTGTTAGTATGCCACCACCTTTGTATACACACACTTTGTACACATTTCATTTACTTGTACTCAAATTTTCTATCCAGTATATATATATATATATATATATATATATATATATATATATATATATATATATATATATATATATATATATATATATATATATATATAAACTGGTCAATTAGCAAGAACTCGTTTAAAATTAAGTTCTTTCTAAAATTTTCTCTTATACGTTTAAAGATATATATTATTCATTAATGTTAATGTAAAAATTAATAATTTTGTACCAAAATAACCTTAGAAAACTTACCTAACCTTATTACAAGAAACGCAATTTAATTTAGCCTAATCAAACTAAATATATTTTAAATAAGTTTACAATAATTTAATAATAGGTTCAGAATGATTTTTGCGAAATTATTGCATACACAAATTTTCGCTTGCCTTATTCAGCAAGAAAAGCGTTGCTATTTAAGCCAAAATAGCAAGTTTTACCTATTCGGCACGACATATATGTATATATTTATATATATGATGCAATACAACATTCTACTCCCCGTGGTTGTTTTGCATCCTGTATCGCTTGGTTTGCGATATTTGCATTATATATATATATATATATATATATATATATATATATATATATATATATATATATATATATATATATATATATATATATATATATATATATATATTATTAACACAGGCCGTTTCCCACCAAGGCAGGGTGACCCGACAAAGAAAACTTTCATCATCACTCCATCACTGTCTTGCCAGAGGCGTGCTTACACTACAGCTACAAAACTGCAACATTAACACCCCTCCTTCAGAGTGCAGACACTGTATTTCCCATCTCCAGGAATCAAGTCCGGTCTGCCGGTTTCCCTGAATCCCTTCATAAATGTTACCTTGCTTACACTCCAACAGCACATCAAGTCCTAAAAACCATTTGTCTCCATTCGCTCCTATCTAACACGCTCACGCACGCTTGCTGGAAGTCCAAGCCCCTCGCACACAAAACCTCCTTTACCCCCTCCCTCCAACCTTTCCTAGGCCGACCCCTACCCCGCCTTCCATCCACTACAGATTTATACACTCTCGAAGTCATTCTATTTTGATCCATCCTCTCTACATGCCCAAACCATCTCAATAACCCCTCCTCAGCCCTCTGGATAATAGTTTTGGTAATCCCACACCTCCTCCTAATTTGCAAATCAACGGATTCTCTTCATTATATTCACACCACACATTGCCCTCAAACACGACATCTCCACTGCCTCCAGCCTCCTCCTTGAAGATGAAGACATTTAAGCAACATATGGCAATCTTTAACGTTTCGCCACACAGTGGCTTCATCAGTCTACGGCCCTATTCTGTACTTTCTACAAGATTGATGGACTGAACACATCGACTCCAGGCTGAGGGACTGATTACCTCAAAGTCTTCCTCTCCTTACAACTTTCTGCTTTGTATTAGACTGATGAAGCCACTGTGTGGCGAAACGTTAAAGATTGCCATATGTTGCTTAAATGTCCTAATCTTCAACTTGTCGGTTTTCAAAACCATTTGTCACAGCCTTCTCCTTGTTGCAACATTCACAACCCATGTCTCACAACCATACACGAGTGTTGGTATAACTATACTCTCATACATTCCCCTCTTTGCTTTCATGGATAAAGTTCTCTGTCTCCACAAGCTCCTCAGTGCACCACTCACCTTTTTTCCCTCATTAATTCTATGATTCACCTCATCCTTCATAGACTCATCTGCTGACACATCCACTCCCAAATATGTGAACACATTCACCTCCTCCATACTCTCTCTCTCCAATCTGATATCCAGTCTCTGTTATCTATTTTTTTGTTATCCTCATCACCTTACTCTTTTCCAATATTCACTTTTAATTTCCTTCTTTTACATACCCTACCAAACTCATCCACCAACCTCTGCAACTTCTCTTCTGAATCCCCCAAAAGCACAGTGTCATCAGCAAAGAGCAACTGTGACAACTCCCACTTTGTTTTAGATTCTTTATCTTTTAACCCCACACCTCTTGCCAACACCCGAGCATTCACTTCTCTTACAACTCCATCTATAAATATATTGAACAACCACGGTGACATCACACATCCCTGTCTAAGGCCTACTTTTACTGGGAAATAATCTCCCTCTCGCCTACATACTCTAACCTGAACCTCACTATCCTTGTAAAAACTTTTCACCGCTTTCAATAACCTACCTCCTATTCCATACATTTGCAACATCTGCCACATTGCCCCCCTATCCACCCTATCATATGACTTTTTCAAAAACATAAATGCCACAAACACTTCTTTACTCTTATCTAAATATTGTTCACCTATATATTTCACTGTAAACACTTGGTCTACACATTCCCTACCCTTCCAAAAGTCTCCTTGTTCATCTGCTATCCTGCTCTCCGTCTTACTCTTAATTCTTTCAATAATAACCCTACCATATACTTTACCAGGTATACTCAACAGACTTATTCTCCTATAATTTTTACACTCTCTTTTGACCCCTTTGCCTTTATACAAAGGAACTATGCACGCTCTCTGCCAATCCCTAGGTACCTTACCCTCTTCCATACATTTATTAAATAAAAACACTAAACACTCCAAAACTATATCCCCACCATACCTTTAACATTTCTATCTTTATCCCATCAATCCCAGCTGCTTTACCCCTTTCATTCTACTATATATATATATATATATATATATATATATATATATATATATATATATATATATATATATATATATATATATATATATATATATATATGTCTGCCGATTAGGTAAAACTTTGATTTTGGCTTAAATAGCAACGCTGTTCTTGCCATATAAGACAAGCGAAAATTTGTGTATGCAATAATTTCGCAAATCATTCTGAACCTAACGAAAAAATTTATTTCATTGTGTTTGTTTATTATTAATTTTAAATGAGTTCTTGCTAATTGACCAGTTTTACTAATCCATGACACACACACACACACACACACATATATATATATATATATATTATATATATAATATATAATATATATATATATATATATATATATATATATATATATATATATATATATATATATATAAAACTTGAACATCAACTTATGTGTAAAAGCAGGAAAAGTGTATTTTTAGCGAGGCTCTTATACCAGCCTGAGGTTGTTAACCCACAAAGGTCATTACGACACAAGGACCAAGTGGGTCGTTAAAACACAATGTAGTTAAGGTTAACTGCTGGTAAGAAGGTTGTAAGAGCTGGCTCCAAGCCTGTGTTAAAACTCTCAACCAGCCTGATAACACAATCTCAGTGAGTAATGCTTGTGAATAATGTGAATCATCATTATTAGTATTACTGCTATATATAATTATTACAACTACCACTACTATAATTATTATAACTACAAGTATTATAACACATTCATAGACAAAGATGTGTGTGTGTGCGTGTGTGTGTGTGCGTGCGCGCGTGTACGTATGCTATTACACACTAATGCTAAATAATATCTATAAAAATACTGAAGACTCGACCCGGAAGCCCCCTCTTCCCCCACAAACACACATACCCACACACACACACACACACACACACACACATGACGAGGTACACAGTGGGGGCCTGTGACGAGCGGGGTCCCACAGGGGTCAGTGCTATTCTTGGTATATGTGAATGACATGACGGACGGGATAGACTCAAAAGTGTCCCTGTTCGCAGATGATGTGAAGTTAATGAGGAGAATTAAATCAGATGAGGATCAGGCAGGACTTCAAATAGACCTGGACATGCTGGACACCTGGTCCAGCAACTGGCTTCTCGAATTTAACCCCGCCAAATGCAAAGTCATGAAGATCGGGGAAGGGCAAAGAAGACCGCAGACAGAGTATAGGCTAGGGGGCGAAAGACTGCAAACCTCGTTCAAGGAGAAAGATCTTGGGGTGAGTATAACACCAAGCACGTCTCCGGAAGCACACATCAACCAGATAACTGCTGCAGCATATGGGCGACTGACAAACCTGAGAAAAGCGTTCCGATACCTTAGTAAGGAATCGTTCAAGACACTGTACACCGTGTACGTCAGGTGCATACTAGAGTATGCAGCACCAGTTTGGAACCCATACCTGGTCAAGCACGTCAAGAAATTAGAGAAAGTGCAAAGGTTTGCGACAAGGTTAGTTCCAGAGCTAAGGGAAATGTCCTACGAAGAAATGTTAAGGGAAATCGGCCTGACAACACTGGAGGACAGAAGGGTTAGGGGAGACATGATAACGACATACAAAATACTGCGTGGAATAGACAAGGTGGATAGAGACAGGATGTTACAGAGAGGGGACACAGAAACAAGGGGTCACAATTGGAAGCTGAAGACTCAGATGTGTCAAAGGGATGTTAGGAAGTATTTCTTCAGCCATAGAGTAGTCAGGAAGTGGAATAGTCTAGCAAGTGATGTAGTGGAGGCAGAAACCATACATAGCTTTAAGACGAGGTATGATAAAGCTCATGGAGGCTAGTAGGGAAGGTGAGGATAGAAGAGAACGTGAGTCTAGTAGAGGTGAGGCTAGTAGAGAAGGTGAGACTAGTAGAGAAGGTGAGGCTAGTAGAGAAGGTGAGGCTAGTAGAGAAGGTGAGACTAGTAGAGGAGGTGAGGCTAGTAGAGAAGGTGAGGCTAGTAGAGAAGGTGAGGCTAGTAGAAGGGACTAGTAGAGGTGAGTAGTAGATAAGGTGAGGCTAGTAGAAGGTGAGCTATGAAGGTGAGGCTAGTAGAAGGTGAGTAGTGAGAAGGTGAGGCTAGTAGAGGTAGGCTAGTAGAAGGGAGATGGAATGGGGCTTGTGGGGAGAGGTGGGGCTTGTAGGGAGATGGTGGGGCTTGTAGGGGAGATGGTAGGGCTTGTAGGGGAGATGGTGGGGCTTGTAGGGAGATGGTGGGGTTTGTAGGGAGATGGTGGGGCTTGTAGGGAGATGGTAGGGCTTGTAGGGAGATGGTGGGCTAATGTTTTAGGGAGATAGTGGGGCTTGTAGGGAGATGGTGGGGCTTTAGGAGATGGTGGGGCTTGGGAGATGGTGGGGCTTGTAGGGAGATGATGGGGCTTGTAGGGAGATGGTGGGGCTTGTAGGGGAGATGGTGGGGTTTGTAGGGAGATAGTGGGGCTTGTAGGGAGATGTGGGGCTTGTAGGGAGATGGTGGGGCTTGTAGTGGATATGGTGGGGCTTGTAGGGAGATGGTGGGGCTTGTAGGGAGATGGTGGGGCTAGGGAGATGGTGGGGCTTGTAGTGGAGATGGTGGGGCTGTAGGGAGATGGTGGGCTGTAGGGAGATGGTGGGGCTTGTAGGGAGATGGTGGGGCTTGTAAAGGAGATGGTGGGGCTTGTAGGGAGATGGTGGGGCTTGTAGTGATGGTGGGGCTTGTAGGGAGATGGTGGGGCTTGTAGGGAGATGGTGGGGCTTGTAGGGAGATGGTGGGGCTTGAGGGAGATGGGGGCTTGTAGGAGATGATGGGGCTTGTAGGGAGATGGTGGGGCTTGTAGGGAGATGGTGGGGCTTGTAGGGAGATGGTGGGGCTTGTAGGGAGATGGTGGGGCTTTAGAGGGTTTGTAGGGAGATGGTGGGGCTTGTAGGGAGATGGTGGGACTTGTAGGGAGATGGTGGGGCTTGTAGGGAGATGGTGGGGCTTGTAGGGAGATGGTGGGGCTTGTAGGGAGATGATGGGGGCTTGCAGGGAGATGGTGAGGGCTTGATGGGGAGATGGTGGGGCTTGTAGGGAGATGATGGGGCTTGTAGGGAGATGGTGGGGCTTGTAGGGAGACGGTTGTGTTTGTAGGGGAGATGGGGCTTGTAGGAGAGATGGTGGGGCTTGTAGGGAGATAGGGCTTGTAGGGAGATGATGGGGCTTATAGGGAAGATGGTGGGACTTGTAGGGGAGATGATGGGGCTTGCAGGGGAGATGGGGCTTGTAGGGGAGATGGTGGGGACTGTAGGGGAGATGGGGCTTGTAGGGGAGATGATGGGGCTTGTGGGGGAGATGGGACTTGTAGGGAGATGGGGCTTGTAGGGAGATGATGGGGCTTGTGGGGAGATGGGACTTGTAGGGAGATGGGGATTGTAGGGGAGATGGTGGGGATGGGAGGGAAGGCGGGGTGTTTGAGGGACGGTTATTAATCAATAACCAACTGTTTCCATAATCCCTAAAATAATGTTATGTGTGCGTGCGTACGTGTGTGTATGTGGTGGGGGAAGGAGGGGAGGGAGGCGGATAAGGAAGGGAGTGGAGGGAGGAGGGGATAGGGAAGGGTAGGGAGGGAGGAAGGGAGGGAGATGAGGGAGGGAGGGAGCTACCTGTTGCTGCCAGATCTTTGCAATTGCCCACTTCCATCATACAGTAAAAAATAAAAATAAAAAAATAAAAAAATTCTGACGACTCCTTGTATTATGTTAGGGCTATAGCTGAGATTAGTGTTACAGCTGAGATTAGTGTTACAGCTGAGATTAGTGCTACATATGAGATTAGTGTTACAGCTGATATTAGTGTTACAGCTGAGATTAGTGTTACAGCTGAGATTAGTGTTACAGCTGAGATTAGTGTTACAGCTGAGATTAGTGTTACAGCTGAGATTAGTGTTACAGCTGAGATTAGTGTTACATATGAGATTAGTGTTACAGCTGAGATTAATGTTACAACTGAGATTATGTTACAGCTGAGATTATGTTACAGCTGAGATTATGTTACAGTAGTGTTACAGCTGAGATTATGTTACAGCTGAGATTAGTGTTACAGCTGAGATTAGTGTTACAGCTGAGATTAGTGTACATGAGATTAGTGTTACAGCTGAGATTAGTGTTACAGCTGAGATTAGTGTTACAGCTGAGATTAGTGTTACAGCTGAGATTAGTGCTATAGCTGAGACTAGAGTTACAGCTGAAATTAGTGTTACAGCTGAGATTATTGTTACAGCTGAGATTAATGTTACAGCTGAGATTAATGTTACAGCTGAGATTAGTGTTACAGCTGAGATTAATGTTACAGCTGAGATTAGTGTTACAGCTGAGATTAGTGTTACAGCTGAGATTAGTGTTACAGCTGAGATTAGTGTTACAGCTGAGATTAGTGTTACAGCTGAGATTAGTGTTACAGCTGAGATTAGTGTTACAGCTGAGATTAGTGTTACAGCTGAGATTAGTGTTACAGCTGAGATTAGTGTTACAGCTGAGATTAGTGTTACAGCTGAGTTATGTTACAGTTAGTGTTACAGCTGAGATAGTGTTACAGCTGAGATAGTGTTACAGCTGAGATTAGTGTTACAGCTGAGATTAGTGTTACAGCTGAGATTAGTGTTACAGCTGAGATAGTGTTACAGCTGAGATTAGTGTTACAGCTGAGATTAGTGTTACAGCTGAGATTAGTGTTACAGCTGAGATTAGTGTTACAGCTGAGATTAGTGTTACAGCTGAGATTAGTGTTACAGCTGAGATTAGTGTTACAGCTGAGATTAGTGTTACAGCTGAGACTAGTGTTACAGCTGAGATTAGTGTTACAGCTGAGATTAGTGTTACAGCTGAGATTAGTGTTACAGCTGAGATTAGTGTTACAGCTGAGATTAGTGTTACAGCTGAGATTAATGTTACAGCTGAGATTAATGTTACAGCTGATATTAGTGTTACACATGAGATTAGTGTTACAGCTGAGATTAATGTTACAGCTGAAATTAGTGTTACAGCTGAGATTAGTGTTACAGATGAGATTAGTGTTACAGTTGAGATAAGTGTTACAGTTAAGATTAGTGTTACAGTGAGATTACAGTTGATAGTGTTACAGCTGAGATTAATGTTACAGCTGAGATTAATGTTACAGCTGAGATTAATGTTACAGCTGAGATTAATGTTACAGCTGAGATTAATGTTACAGCTGAGATTAATGTTACAGCTGAGATTAGTGTTACAGCTGAGATTAGTGTTACAGCTGAGATTATGTTACAGTTGAATGTTACAGTGAGATTAATGTTACAGTTGAGATAATGTTACAGTTGAGATTAGTGTTACAGTTAGATTAGTGTTACAGTTGAGATAGTTACAGCGAGATTAGTTTCAGATGAATTAGTGTTACAGTATGAGAATTAGTGTTACAGTTGAGACTAGTGTTACAGCTGAGATTAGTGTTACAGTTGAGATAAGTGTTACAGTTAGATAGTGTTACAGTTGAGATTAGTGTTACAGTTGAGACTAGTGTTACAGTGAGATTAGTGTTACAGTTGAGACTAGTGTTACAGCTGAGATTAGTGTTACAGATGAGATTAGTGTTACAGTTGAGATAAGTGTTACATTTAAGATTAGTGTTACAGTTGAGATAAGTGTTACATTTAAGATTAGTGTTACAGATAAGATTAGTGTTACAGTTGAGATAAGTGTTACATTTAAGATTAGTGTTACAGATAAGATTAGTGTTACAGTTGAGATAAGTGTTACAGTTGAGATTAGTGTTACAGTTGAGACTAGTGTTATGGTTGAACTTGCGTGCCCTCGCGCAGGTTCCTGCCATGAGTGTCCTCTGCACATGCTGTCGGTGCCCTGTAGTATTTTATGTCGTGATCATATCTTCTCTTGCTCCAAGTAGCTCGAGTCTTGACAGGTCTCGCTCATACAGCCTCTCGTAGTTCTTGTTCGCAGTCTGGTACCATTCTCGTGGCAAACTTCCAGGTGGTGCTGCGGAAGTATGGGTTAGTCTTCCATACATTGCGTAAAGCATGTTGAATATAATTATTCAAATTCTAGAAGGCATATTTTATGTTTGTTAACCTTGCATATGCCGATTATGTTATTCTTTTTGTATGTATTTCTGGTATTTGCGGGGGTTGGAGCTCCGGTTCTTGAACCTCACCTCACATCCATTATTCACCCAGAGAATATGTTCATGCATGTGTGCGTGCCCGTGCATCTCATGATTTACAACCGTTTCTTTCAAAGCTAACTTGCAGTGTACAAGTGCGTCATGCAAGACTAATAATGCTACTATATTCCCGAGTGCACTTGTTCCCAGCTGCAGCGCCTCCAGTAGGGAGTCTACTACTGTCATGCAGCAGCACTGTACTGGGTGTAGAGGGAAGCAAGTAGGGAGGCAGGTGATTGGTTACCATCTTGCGTGGCAACACAAGGGATGGGAGGGAGGAAGAAAGACGGGAAAGGAAAGGAGTTTCTTTCCACTTACGGTTGAAAGCGAGCATGGTAAACTTGATCATGGTAGAAACCAATCCGCAGTCGTGGCTTATTGCGTCTGGGCACCACCAGTCGAGATTTATTCTCTCTCCCGAGTGTTCGTTCACAACAATGACTGTGACGCAATAACAACGTTGCGACATGCAACACTTTCCACTTAATGTGTCAACACAATTCCATTTTGCTCCTAAATAGGTAGTAAAGCTGCACATACTATAAGATCAAAAATATCACAAACTTAAGTACGAGTACCTAAATGACAGATCACATTCCGTTTAAATTAACTTCTTCAAATTTCATATACTAAATGGTTAACATTCCTGGGCTACATGTGGCCCTGTTACATCGCAGATCTAAATTAAACCTTTGCTCTGAAGGCCACGAACAATCTGCAGATGGTTTAGTGCGCAGGCGCGAAGAACGGGGTTGTTAGTGAGTCTTTAGTAACTACCACCAAAAGCGTGCCGTTAGTATGTTTGCGCTAACACACGCTAAAATCCAAACAAGACCATATATATATACCATGAGGAGTGTATTTCTCAGTGCATGTACACTTAGTTAAATCCATTTATTAGGAATTCAATTACATCATTCAAGGAACGGTTTAGGTCGCTTGCCATCTTAAAAAAATTATTTTTAATGTTTAAGCACAAGTGAATAACATCGTGATGACTCACTTGCAGCTGACACACTGTAAACCACACAAACAAACGTCCACAGGAACAAACACTTTCGCATTAGTAAAGCAAAGACGCTCGTTGCAGAATAAATTTTTATTGGGACAACGTTTCGGTCTGTATAGCGCTTCATTATGACTTTAATACAGCTCTAGAGAGAGCGAAACCTTGTTCCAATAAACGCTTCTTCTGCAGTGTGTTTTCTCCACTATCATTTGGATTTAACCGACACTTACAAGAGTCAACCAGCACCAACACAGAGACTAATCTGTCCTTCCCTCAGAATCTGTCACCAGCGTCACAACAGCAGCCCTCTCGTGCACCTTCAGCAATACTGTGTAGTGAGTGCCCCCTCACGCCTACCACCGGTTATGTATGCGGGGGAGACGCTCAACGTCCCACCGTTGGTAATCCAGTTAAAACTCGGAGGTACGAGTGTTATAGCGTGAGTGTGTGTAGCTGTGGTGGTGGCTGGCTACACCTCCCACCACCGCCCCACATTCACACTTCCGTCCCGAGCTACTCCTGACCACCACGAGACACCCCCCCCCCCCCATTCCCCATCACTCTCCCTCTCTGTTTTTACTCACTTATATGTGGTTGTAGGGGATCGATTCATATCTCCTGGTCCCGCCTCTTCGCTAGCCGTTACTGGGCCCACTCTCTCATGGCTTCGAAAGCCTTGTCGTACCTCTTCTTGAAGCAATGTTATGATCCTGCCTCTACCACTCCACTGTTCAGGTCATCCACTTCCTGACGACTCTGAGGCTGAAGAAATGTCTCCTAACATTTCTGTGACTCATCTGTGTCCTTTAACTTCCAGTTGTGCCCACGAGCCCCCGAATACTTATTTCCCGCCTCTCAAACAGCCTGTCCCTGTCCACCCTATAAATTCCTCTGAGTAATTTGTACGTACTGGTTGATCAGACCCTGATCCATCACGAAACCTGGTCTCAGACCAGGCCGCGGGTTCGTTGACCCCCGAAACCCTCTCCAGGTAAACTCCAGGTATGTCTCCCAGGTCCTTCTGTCGTGCACGTCGTTAGGTTTAATTCCTTTAGCCTCTCTTCTTAGTTCATATCCTTACCCCTGGAACTAGTCTCGATGCATACTTCTGCACTTTCTCCAGTTTCTTAACATGCTCCTCAGGTGTGAGTTCCATACTGGTGCTGTATACTCCAAGATGAGCCTGAGATATGCTGTATAAAGCGCCCGGAATGTGTGTGTGTGTGTGTGTGTGTGTGTGTGTTAGTTAGTTACCATTTTGTCCTAGGCACATGTGTGTGTGTCTGTGTGTGCACTCACCTAGTTGTGGTTGCAGGGGTCGATTCATAGCTCCTGGCCCCGCCTCTTCGCTGGTCACTACTAGGTCTGCTCTCTCCCTACTCCATGAGCTTTATCATACCTCTTCTTAAAGATATGTATGGATTCTGCCGCCACTACATCACTATCCATATTGTTCCACTTTCCGACAAGTCTTATGACTGAAGAAATACTTCCTAACATCCCTGTGACTCATCTGACTTTTCAACTTCCAGGTGTGACCCCTTGTTGCCTTGTCCCATCTCTGGAACATTCCGTCCTTGTCCACCTTGTTAATTCCTCTCAGTATTTTATATGTCGTTATCATGTCCTCCCTATCCCTCCTGTCCTCCAATGTCGTCAGATTGATTTCCCTTGACCTCTCCTCACAGGACATAACCCTTAGCTCCGGGACTAGTCTTGTTGCAAATCTTTGCATTTTCTCTAATTTCTTGACGTGCTTAACCAGGTGTGGGTTCCATGCTGGTGCTGCATACTCTAATATGGGCCTGACGTACACGATGTACAGGATTTTGAATGACTCCTTACTTAGGTATCGAAACGCTATTCTCAGGTTTGCCAGGCGCCCATATGCTGCAGCAGCTATTTGGTTGATGTGCGCCTCAGGGAATGTGTTCGGTATGATACTCACCCCAAGATTCTTTTCCTTGAGTGAGGTTGCGGTCTTTGACCCTCTAACACGTACTCTGCGGTCTTTGACTTTCCTCAGGTTTCATGACTTTACATTTGGTGGGGTTAAACTCCAGGAGCCATTTGTTGGATCAGGTGTGTGTGTGTGTGTGTGTGTGTGTGTGTGTGTGTGTGTGTGGACACAGACAGAAGGGTGGTCGTGGGTGGACCAACGTATGATGTGGAGATTTATAAATGAACTGTAATAGACTGAATAACTGTAAGTATACCTTTCACCAGTTAAGTCCAATTTTTTAACCAGATCAAATTTACAGACTAAGAGCTGTTACCCTACCCCATTATTATTATTATAATCAAGGGGGATGCGCTAAACCCGTAGGATTATTTAGCGCCTGTGTGCGGGGGGGATGTGGAAGGTATTCAGGCTTAATTCAGGGAACTGAAGCACAGATCCAGGTCCCTAGATCAAGAGCCCCTCACCAACGTCAAGGAACCTCCCTTGAGGGGTACCCTACCTCATCTCATTACAAAGCCCAGCCCTATTTAAGGTATACTACCACCCCCTGGGAGGCGACCCACAACAGCCAACTAACACCCAGGTACTTACTGCTAGGTGAACAAGGACAGCAGGTGTAAGGCAATATGCCCATTCCACCCGTTCCGGGGATCGAACCACGGACACTCAGTATGTGAGCTGAGTGCGCCATAAACTCCCATTTTTCACAGTACAGTAATGTACAGATCATTGTATTAATCCCAGTTATACAGCCCCATATCCCCCTCCCAGTAACCTTAATGAAGAACCTTTCCAGTAACTGTATATTCACCAAACTTTCATTATTATTATTCTCCTATACATTTGCAAATTATTTTCCTTAGTACAAGTTCCCTTATATTTAAAGTGCTGATTAAGTGGAATTTAAATGGTTTAAAGTGTTCTATCGGGAGGTGAAGAGGAAATCTCCCCCCCCCAGTACGACAATTACAGGAACTATACATTGCTTGAAGAATAGATATGACAGAGTTCATGAAACTAGGAGAAAATGGATCCAGAAGCGGCCAGTTTGAGAGGCAGAGTCAGGAGCTGAGATGTCGTATCAGTATCATATGTACACTTGTGTAGTGTACCAGCATCCAGCATTCATCCCACTTATACAGCTGGTCCCTTTGCGTGTGACGTCACGATACCTGCTGACGTCAGAGGCTCAGCGCATGTGCACAGCCTCACATAGGCGTACACCCTCACTAGCCAGAGACCTAAGAACGAGACAGACGGTGGCTGGACTCTCTCCTACTGATACCGTAAATATACCGTAACCATCCTACAAGGAGTGTCTATGTCTACCTAAATATCTCTCCCAAGACCCACACAACAAGTGGTGAGCAGCGGTGTGCCGTAATTTTTATCGATTACGATGTTATAGAGAGATAGACTACGACAACCAAGCAAACAGCCTCCAGACCGACCACGTTACCAGCTACTACATCCAAGAAGTCTACATATCTACAGTATCTCCTGGTCAGTTAAGCGCCTCATTTGTTGATTTGTTAAAACCTACGAGGGTTGACCGGGTTTTGCAAATTCTGTACGAGTAAGCCAGTGAGGGGAGAGTCCCATTCTAGCCATTAAGCCACCACCAG
>WNWK01009870.1:37500-73798 GCA_009830355.1 Cherax destructor | reverse complement strand
CAAGGCACAGTACTGGCTCCCAGTGTTCCACAAGGCTCAGTACTGGCTCCCAGTGTTCCACAAGGTACAGTACTTAATCCCAGTGTTCCTCAAGGCACAGTACTCGCCCCCATGCTGTTCCTCATCCTCATATACAGAGATGTAAGCCACAGCTCCGTATCTTCTTTTGCTGATGACACCAGAACTGTCATGACAGTGACCTCCACTGAGGACACTGCAAGACTCCTGGTGGACATCAACCACGTCTTTATGGGCCGCAGAAAACAATATGAAGTTCAATGAAGTTCAATTACAAATTAGATCGGAATATAAAACAAATTCTAACTACTCAAGAGAGTGAAGGACCTGGGAGTGACAATGTCAGAGGATCTCACTTTCAAAGACCACATCAATGTATCTACCTCATCTGCTAGGAAAAATGATAGGATGGATAATGAGAACCTTCAAAACTAGGGATGCCAAGCCCATGATGATTCTCTTCAGATCACTTGTTCTCTCTAGGCTGGAATATTATTGTACACTAGCAGCACCTTTCAAGGCAGGTGAAATTCCTGACCTGGAGAATGTATAGAGAACTTTCACGGCACATATAAGTACGATAAAGCACCTAAATTACTGGGAACGGTTGAAGTCCCTTGACCTGTACTCCCTGGAACGCAGGCGAGAAAGATACATGATAAAATACCCTTGGAAAATCCTAGAGGCCCAAGACTGTTCAACTGCTTCCCAGCATTCATAAGGAGGATTACCAATAGACCCCTGACTGTCTTCTAGACCTCTGGTAGTCTTCACGACCCCTGGTTGTCTTCAAGACCCCTGGTTGTCTTCAAAACCTTTGGCTGTCTTCAAGACCCCTGGTTGTCGTCAAGACACCTGGTTGTCTTCAAGACACCTGGTTGTCTTCAAGACACCTGGTTGTCTTCAAGACACCTGGTTGTCTTCAAGACCCCTGGTTGTCTTCAAGACCCTTGGCTGTCTTCAAGACCCCTGGTTGTCTTCAAGACCCCTGGTTGTCTTGAAGACACCTGGTTGTCTTTAAGACACCTGGTTGTCTTCAAGACACCTGGTTGTCTTCAAGACCCTTGGCTGTCTTCAAGACCCCTGACTGTCTTCAAGACTCCTAGTTGTCTTCAAGACCCTTGGCTGTCTTCAAGACCTCTGGCTGTCTTCAAGACCCCTGGCTGTCTTCAAGACCCCTGGCTGTCTTCAAGAGGGAGCTGGATAGACACCTAAAGGTAGCACCTGACCAGCCGGGCTGTGGCTCCTACGCTGGATTGCCCCTGACCAGCAGTAACAGCCTGGATCATCAGACCCTGATCCACTTCAACTCCTGGTCATGGACCGGGCCGCGGGGGCGTTGACCCCCGGAATACCCTCCAGGTATACTCCAGGCAGGTGTGTGTATATATATATATATATATATATATATATATATATATATATATATATATAATATAAAATTATATAATATATATATATATATATATATATATATATATATATATATATATATATATATATATATATATATATATATAATACATATATATCTATTATCTGTATAGTTGTTAGGGTAAATAATGACTGTTGACACAGTAAATAACAGTGTAAGATCCATACTGATACTATCTTTTGTTTCAGGATACAGGAGGAGTTACAGCAGGCAGGATGGGCATCTGTTACAGCAGGAGGAGGGTCATTAACAGTTGTAACAGCAGTTACAGCAGCTGTGGTGGTGGTAGTAGTAGTAGTAGTAGGAGCAGTTACAGCAGGAGAGCCAGTGCCAGCAGTTACAGCAGCCACAGCAGCATTTACAGAAGGAGAGGCAGTTACAGCAGTGACAATAACAACACCTTCCACTCCCATACTCCAGGTGAGGCAGAACTAATACAGCAATGACAGTGCAATGATAATGTTGACAGTGTAATAATGCTGACAGTGTAACGATGATGACAGTATAATGCTGACAGTGCCATGATAATACTGACAGTGTAACGATGATGACAGTGTCCTCTCTCACTACACTGTCAAATCCTCCAGACGTAACAACATTCGTGACTTGACCTCATCTCTTATCTCCTCCTCTTCTCATTCCTTCTTCTCTTTTATTTATATTTCTTTTCTCTTTCGTTTCTTCTGTTCTAGGGGGTTCTGTTCTGAGGTTCTGTTCTGGGGTTCTGTTCTAAGTGGGTTATGTTCTAGGGGTGTTCTGTTCTGGCGTTCTGTTCTAATTTGGTCCTGTTCTAGGGGGTTCTGTTCTGGGGTTCTGTTCTAAGTGGGTTCTGTTATAGGGGCTTCTGTTCTTAGTGGGTTCTGTTCTAGGGGTGTTTTGTTCTGGGGTTCTGTTCAAATTTGGTTCTGTTCTAGGGGGCTCTGTTCTGGGGTTCTGTTCTACGTGGGTTCTGTTCTAAGTGGGTTCTGTTCTAGGAGTGTTCTGTTATGGGGTTCTGTTCTAATTTGGTTCTGTTCTAGAGGTGTTCTGTTCTGGGGTTCTGTTCTAATTTGGTTCTGTTCTAGGGTGTTCTGTTCTTGGGTTCTGTTCTAATTTGGTTCTGCTCTAGGGGGTTCTGTTCAAAGTGGGTTCTGTTTTAAAGGGTTCCGTTCTAGGGGGTTCTGTTCCAGCGGGGTTCTGTTCTAGAGGATTCTGTTCTAGGGGGTTCTATTCTAGGGGTGTTCTGATCTAGGGGGTTCTATTCTAGGTGGGTTCTGTTCTAAATGGGTTCTGTTCTAGAGGGTTCTGTTCTAGGGGGGTTCTGTTCTAAGGGGTTCTTGTCTAGGGGTTCTGTTCTATGTAGGCTTTGTTGTAAGTGGGTTCTATTCTAGGGGGTTCTGTTCTAGGTGGGTTTTGGTCTAGGGGGTTCTGTTCTAGGTGGGTTCTGTTCTAGGTGGGTTCTCTTCTAGGTGGGTTCTGTTCTAGGTGGGTTCTGTTCTAGGGGTTCTGGTCTAAGTGGGTTCTGTTCTCGGGTTCTGCTCTAAGTGGGTTCTGTTCTAGGTGGGTTCTGTTCTAGGTGGGTTCTCTTCTAGGTGGGTTCTGTTCTAGGTGGGTTCAGTTCTAGGTGGGTTCTGTTCTAGGTGGGTTCTGTTCTAGATGGGTTCTGTTCTAGGTGGGTTCTATTCTAGGGGGGATTCTGTCCAGTGTGTTGGTGTTCCATCCTCTTCGAACTTTATCTCTCTTGTTCTTAGATTAACTCCACTACTACTACTATTACTACTACTACTATTACTACAATTATTACTACTACTACTACTATTACTGCTACTACTACTACTACTGCCAGTACTAATATTACTAGCACTACGTGTACTGCTACTACCATTATACTACTCACACTTCTTGTTCTACCACTCCCTTCCCTCCCTCGTATATACATTGGCCCCTTCCCTTCTCTCTTCTCTGTGACTAGTTAATGTACCACGCTGGTCCAAAACGTCGCCATACGTTACGCTCTCTTATGATGATAATAGTGTATTAATGGTGATGATATTGATAGTGCAATGAGGTGTAATGAGGGCGCGTTAAACCCGCAGGGCGTCGTGTGTTGGGACATGACAGTATGTGGAGCGACATGAGGCTCACGCTTACTACTGGTGGACCGAAGAGGTCCATGGACCGCGGGACACGTGGTCCAACACTGACCTCTTTCTTCACCTCGCTACGTGGTGTGTAACTGGTCCAGGACCACAAGAGGACCGCAGGACCAGTGGACCACAGGGCTACAGGACCACAGGATCAGTGGACCACAGGACTACAGGACCACAGGATCAGTGGACCACAGGACCTCAGAACCACAGGATCAGTGGACCACAGAACCACAGGATCAGTGGACCCTCAGGAACACATGATCAGTGGACCACAGGACCAGTGGAACACCGGCCTAGTGGACCACAGGACCAGTGGAACACAGGCCTAGTGGACCACAGGACCAGTGGACCACAGGACCGGTGGACAACAGGACCAGTGGACCAGTGGACCACAGGTCTACTGGATCAATGGACCATAAACAGGACCAGTGGGCCACAGGACCACTGGACCAGTGCACCACAGGACCATTGGACCAGTGGACCAACTCCAACCTGTTGTTTACATTCTCATTGACACAAATTTTAAACCAATAAAAAACTATATAAAACCACCAAAGATATTAATTAAACCAAATTTAGAAACAAGTGACAAAAACCCCTTAGAAATTTGTCTAAATCAATATGAATGTCTATATTATAGCTAAACGTAGGGGGTCAGTCCCTCAGTCTGGAAGAGGTTTGAGAGAGAGTCCACTGTCATGTGGTCCACTGGTTCTGTGGTCCACTGAGCCTGTGGATCTATGGTCTTGTGGTCCATTGATCCTGTGGTTCTGTGTTCCTGTGGTCCACTGATCCTGTGGTTCACTGATCCTGTGGTTCACTGATCCTGTGGTTCACTAATCCTGTGGTTCAGTGGTCTACTGATCCTGTGGTTCTGTGATCCACTGATCCTGTGGTTCTGTGGTCCACTGATCCTGTGGTTCTGTGGTCCATTGATCATGTGGTTCTGTGGTCCACTGATCCTGTTGCTCTGTGGTGCACTGATCCTGTGGTTCTGTGGTCCACTGATCCTGTGGTTCTGTGGTGCACTGATCCTGTGGTTCTGTGGTGCACTGATCCTGTGGTTCTGTGGTGCACTGATCCTGTGGTCCACCGATCCTGTGGTTCTGTGGTCCACTGAGCCTGTGGTTCTGTGGTCCACTGATCCTGTGGTTCTGTGGTCCACTCATCCTGTGGTTCTGTGGTCCACTCATCCTGTGGTTCTGTGGTCTACTGATCCTGTGGTTAATTGATCCTTTGGTTCACTGATCCTGTAGTTCTGTGATCCACTGATCCTGTGGTTCAGTGGTCCAATGATCCTGTGGTTCAGTGGTCCACTGATCCTGTGGCTCTGTGGTGCACTGATCTTGTGGTCCTGTTGTCCACTGATCCTGTGGCCCACTGATCCTGTGGTTCACTGATCCTGTGGTTCACTGGTCCTGTGATCCACTGATCCTGTGGTTCTGTGGTCCAATGATCCTGTGGTTCTGTGGTCCACTGATCCTGTGGTTCTGTGGTCTACTGATCCTGTGCTTCTGTGGTCCACTGATCCTGTGGTCCTGTGGTCCACTGATCCTGTGGTTCTGTGGTCTACTGATCCTGTGGTCCATTGATCCTTTGGTTCACTGATCCTGTAGTTCTGTGATCCACTGATCATGTGGTTCAGTGGTCCAATGATCCTGTGGTTCAGTGGTCCAATGATCCTGTGGTTCAGTGGTCCAATGATCCTGTGGTTCTGTGGTTCACTGATCCTGTGGTTCACTGATCCTGTGGCTCTGTGGTGCACTGATCCTGTGGCTCTGTGGTGCACTGATCTTGTGGCCCACTGATCCTGTGGTTCACTGACCCTGTGGTTCACTGGTCCTGTGATTCACTGATCCTGTGGTTCAGTGGTCCACTGATCCTGTAGTTCTATGGTCCACTGATCCTGTAGTTCTGTGGTTCACTGATCCTGTGGCTCTGTGGTGCACTGATCCTGTGGTTCTGTGGCGCACTGATCCTTTGGTTATGTGGTGCACTGATCCTGTTGTCCACTGATCCTGTGGTTCTGTGGTCCACTGATCCTGTGTTTCTGTGGTCCACTGATCTTGTGGTTCTGTGGTTCAATGATCCTGTGGATCTGTGGTCTACTGATCCTGTGGTCCACTGATCCTGTGGTTATGTGGTCCAGTGATCCTGTGGTTATGTGGTCCACTGATCCTGTGGTTATGTGGTCCACTGATCCTGTGGTTATATGGTCCACTGATCCTGTGGTTATGTGGTCCACTGATCCTGTGGTTCTGTGATCCACTGATCCTGTGGTCCACTGATCCTGTGGTCCACTGGTCCAGCGGTCCTCTTGTGGTCCTGGACCAGAACTTCACTTCATCTGAGATCATTTATCCCAGGATGACTCGAGTCTGCAACACCATTATGATGTCAACGATATGAAGTCAGTTGATCAAATGAAAATGCTGGCCCACAGCTGGCCCACACATGGCCCACATATGGCCCCAGCTTCAGCCTGTTCCCAGCTTGTGTGTTCCATAACAATACAAATGCTCTTAAATGTAGGAAAAAGCTTTTAGCTTGTTAGTGAAGTTAGGGAACCCGCAACCTTGTATGTGTGTGAGGGAGAGAGAGAGAGAGAGAGAGAGAGAGAGAGAGAGAGAGAGAGAGAGAGAGAGAGAGAGAGAGAGAGAGAGAGAGAGAGCAACAAGGTCACAAGGGACAAGGTTAACTTTCAATGGTTCGTGTGTGATGTTTGATCTACTACCATCACTACAACCACCACCCCACCACTACCACTACTACCACCATTACTTCTTAACCCGAAGGGGTTATGCAGTGGTTGGAGGAACAGGAGGCAATCATGTTTCATCCAAGGAAGAGAAATTGAGGTTCTATAAAGACACCCAGGTGTTGTACATGTGTCTTATTCATCAATAAAGTCACCCAGGTGTTGTACATGTGTCTTATTCATCAATAAAGTCACCCAGGTGTTGTACATGTGTCTTATTCCTCAATAAAGACACCCAGGTGTTGTACATGTGTCTTATTCATCAATAAAGACACCCAGGTGTTGTACATGTGTCTTATTCATCAATAAAGTCACCCAGGTGTTGTACATGTGTCTTATTCCTCAATAAAGACACCCAGGTGTTGTACATGTGTCTTATTCATCAATAAAGACACCCAGGTGTTGTACATGTGTCTTATTCATCAATAAAGACACCCAGGTGTTGTACATGTGTCTTATTCATCAATAAAGTCACCCAGGTGTTGTACATGTGTCTTATTCCTCAATAAAGACACCCAGGTGTTGTACATGTGTCTTATTCATCAATAAAGACACCCAGGTGTTGTACATGTGTCTTATTCATCAATAAAGTCACCCAGGTGTTGTACATGTGTCTTATTCCTCAATAAAGACACCCAGGTGTTGTACATGTGTCTTATTCATCAATAAAGACACCCAGGTGTTGTACATGTGTCTTATTCATCAATAAAGTCACCCAGGTGTTGTACATGTGTCGTATTCATCAATAAAGTCACCCAGGTGTTGTACATGTGTCTTATTCATCAATAAAGACACCCAGGTGTTGTACATGTGTCTTATTCATCAATAAAGTCACCCAGGTGTTGTACATGTGTCTTATTCATCAATAAAGTCACCCAGGTGTTGTACATGTGTCTTATTCATCAATAAAGACACCCAGGTGTTGTACATGTGTCTTATTCATCAATAAAGTCACCCAGGTGTTGTACATGTGTCTTATTCATCAATAAAGACACCCAGGCGTTGTACATGTGTCTTATTCCTCAATAAAGACACCCAGGTGTTGTACATGTGTCTTATTCCTCAATAGAGACACCCAGGTGTTGTACATGTGTCTTATTCCTCAATAGAGACACCCAGGTGTTGTACATGTGTCTTATTCATCAATAAAGACATACAGGTGTTGTACATGTGTCTTATTCATCAATAAAGACACCCACGTGTGGTACATGTGTCTTATTCATCAATAAAGACACCCAGGTGTTGTACATGTGTCTTATTCCTCAATAAAGACACCCAGGTGTTGTACATGTGTCTTATTCATCAATAAAGTCACCCAGGTGTTTTACATGTGTCTTATTGATCAATAAAGTCACCCAGGTGTCGTACATGTGTCTTATTCATCAATAAAGACACCCAGGTGTCGTACATGTGTCTTATTTATCAATAAAGTCACCCAGGTGTTGTACATGTGTCTTATTCATCAATAAAGACACCCAGGTGTTGTACATGTGTCTTATTCATCAATAAAGTCACCCAGGTGTTGTACATGTGTCTTATTCATCAATAAAGACACCCAGGTGTTGTACATGTGTCTTATTCATCAATAAAGTCACCCAGGTGTTGTATATGTGTCTTATTCATCAATAAAGACACACAGGTGTTGTACATGTGTCTTATTCATCAATAAAGACACCCAGGTGTTGTACATGTGTCTTATTCATCAATAAAGTCACCCAGGTGTTGTACATGTGTCTTATTCATCAATAAAGACACCCAGGTGTTGTACATGTGTCTTATTCATCAATAAAGTCACCCAGGTGTTGTACATGTGTCTTATTCATCAATAAAGACACCCAGGTGTTGTACATGTGTCTTATTCATCAATAAAGTCACCCAGGTGTTGTACATGTGTCTTATTCATCAATAAAGACACCCAGGTGTTGTACATGTGTCTTATTCATCAATAAAGTCACCCAGGTGTTGTACATGTGTCTTATTCATCAATAAAGACACCCAGGTGTTGTACATGTGTCTTATTCATCAATAAAGACACCCAGGTGTTGTACATGTGTCTTATTCATCAATAAAGTCACCCAGGTGTTGTACATATGTCTTATTCACCAATAAAGACTCCCAGGTGTTGTACATGTGTCTTATTCATCAATAAAGTACACCCAGGTGTTGTACATGTGTCTTATTCATCAATAAAGACACCAGGTGTATGTACATGTGTCTTATTCATCAATAAAGCACCCAGGTGTTGTACATGTGTCTTATTCATCAATAAAGACACCCAGGTGTTGTAATGGTCTTATTCATCAATAAAGACACCCAGGTGTTGTACATGTGTCTTATTATCAATAAAGACACCCAGGGTTGTACATGTGTCTTATTCATCAATAAGACACCCAGGATAGTATGTACATGTGATTTATTCATCAAAAGAACCAGGTGTAGTAATGTGTCTTATTCAATAAAGAACGAGGTATAGAGCTACAAGAAAGAGACAGTGTAATGTACTATGTGACTTATATATAAAGTCACTCCGTGACTTTAATGTTTATGTCTGAGAGAGAGACATAGTACATTGAGGTATGATAGCATGAAGAGTAGGATAGTCTGAGGGTAGAGGATAGCGAGTGTAGAGATAGGGCTGAAGAGTAGAGATAGCTGAGTGTAGGAATAGTCTGAAAGGTAGGATAGTCTGAGGGAGGATAGTCTGAAGGTAGGAAGCTGAAGGTAGGATAGTCTGAAGTAGGATAGTCTGAAGGTAGGATAGTCTGAGTAGGATAGTCTGAGTGTAGGATAGTCTGAGGGAGGATAGTCTGAAGGTAGGATAGTCTGAAGGTAGGATAGTCTGAGGTAGGATAGTCTGAGGGATGTTGAAGTAGGATAGTCTGAGAGGATAGTCTGAAGGAGTAGTCTGAGGTAGGATAGTCTGAAGGTAGGATAGTCTGAGTGTAGGATAGTCTGAAGGTAGGATAGTCTGAGGGTAGGATAGTCTGAAGGTAGGATAGTCTGAAGGTAGGATAGTCTGAAGGTAGGATAGTCTGAAGGTAGGATAGTCTGAAGGTAGGATAGTCTGAAGGTAGGATAGTCTGAAGGTAGGATAGTCTGAAGGTAGGATAGTCTGAGGTAGGATAGTCTGAAGGTAGGATAGTCTGAGGTAGGATAGTCTGAAGGTAGGATAGTCTGAAGGTAGGATAGTCTGAGTGGATAGTCGAGGTAGGATAGTCTGAAGGTAGGATAGTCTGAAGGTAGGATAGTCTGAGGTAGGATAGCCCTGAGGTAGGATAGTCTGAAGGTAGGATAGTCTGAAGGTAGGATAGTCTGAGTGTAGGATAGTCTGAGTGTAGGATAGTCTGAAGGTAGGATAGTCTGAAGTTAGGATAGTCTGAAGGTAGGATAGTCTGAAGGTAGGATAGTCTGAAGGTAGGATAGTCTGAAGGTAGGATAGTCTGAAGGTAGGATAGTCTGAAGGTAGGATAGTCTGAAGTAGGATAGTCTGAGAGGATGTCGAGGTAGGATGCGTAGGATAGTCTGAAGGTAGGATAGTCTGAAGGTAGGATAGTGTTAAGGTAGGATAGTCTGGAGGTAGGATAGTCTGAAGGTAGGATAGTGTTAAGGTAGGATAGTCTGGAGGTAGGATAGTCTGAAGGTAGGATCGTCTGAAGGTAGGATAGTCTGAAGGTAGGATAGTCTGAAGGTAGGATCGTCTGAAGGTAGGATAGTGTTAAGGTAGGATAGTCTGAAGGTAGGATCGTCTGAAGGTAGGATAGTGTTAAGGTAGGATAGTCTGAAGGTAGGATAGTCTGAAGGTAGGATAGTGTTAAGGTAGGATAGTCTGAAGGTAGGATCGTCTGAAGGTAGGATAGTGTTAAGGTAGGATAGTCTGAAGGTAGGATCGTCTGAAGGTAGGATAGTGTTAAGGTAGGATAGTCTGGAGGTAGGATAGTCTGAAGGTAGGATAGTGTTAAGGTAAGATAGTCTGAAGGTAGGATAGTGTTAAGGTAGGATCGTCTGAAGGTATGATCGTCTGAAGGTAGGATAGTCTGAAGGTAGGATAGTCTGAAGGTAGGATCGTCTGAAAGTAAGATCGTCTGAAGGTATGATCGTCTGAAGGTATGATCGTCTGAAGGTAGGATAGTCTGAAGGTAGGATCGTCTGAAGGTATGATCGTCTGAAAGTAAGATCGTCTGAAGGTAGGATAGTCTGAAGGTAGGATAGTCTGAAGGTAGGATAGTCTGAAGGTAGGATAGTCTGAAGGTAGGATAGTCTGAATGTAGGATCGTCTGAAGGTAGGATCGTCTGGTGGTAGGATCGTCTGGTGGTAGGATCGTCTGGTGGTAGGATCGTCTGAAGGTATGATCGTCTGAAGGTAGGATAGTCTGAAGGTAGGATAGTGTGAAGGTATCATAGTCTGAATCTAGGATAGTCTGAAGGTAGGATAGTCCGAAGGCAGGATAGTCTGAAGGGCGTGGTGAGGTCAGGAGGGGAAAGCTAGAGGTAGGTAGGTAGACAGGTAGGTAGGTACTGCATGTAGGTGAGAGAGACAGGAGGGAAAGGTGTGTGTGTGTGTTTGGTGACCAAGGTTAGGTGTATAGGCGTGCCTCCTGCCTGGAGGTGAAGGTCACCTGCGTCAGGAGGTATATATACTCCCCTTGCGGGAGGTCCACAGTACACTCTTCGCCTCCTCCAAGATTCACTCCATCCAAACTCACTCCATTATCCTCCACCAACCATGAAAATTGTGGTGAGTACCTTGTTTATGGTATGGGAATGCTAGTATGGTATTGGAAGTACCAATATGGTACTGAAAGTACCAGTACAGTACCAATATGGTACTGGATGTACCAGTATGGTACTAGAAGCACCAGTATGGTAGCAATATGGTACTGGAAGTACCAGTATGGTATCAGTATGGTACTGGAATGGTATGGTACTTGCAGTATGGTCTCTGACTTCTCTAGATTGAACAGTAGAAATAAGAGTATTCTTCCTTCCTTCTGCAGTAGACATTAATGTCTCCTGGTTCTTGCTGCAGCACGGATAACAGTACTTATCCTTCCTTCTGCAGTAGAGATAAGATTATCCCAATCTCATCTTCCTCCCTCCTACAGGAGAGATTTACGTCTTGTCTTGCTGCTGTAGCAGACAATATCATGTTGTCTTGCTGCTGTAGTAGACAATATCATGTTGTCTTGCTGCTGTAGTAGACAATATCATGTTGTCTTGCTGCTGTAGTAGACACTAATACATTATCCTGGTGCTGAAGTAGACACTAATACATTATCTTGGTGGTGTAGTAGACACTAATACATTATCTTGGTGCTGTAGTAGACACTAATACATTATCTTGGTACTGAAGTAGACACTAATACATTATCTTGGTACTGAAGTAGACACTAATATATTATCTTGGTACTGAAGTAGACACTAATACATTATCTTGGTACTGAAGTAGACACTAATAGATTATCTTGGTACTGAAGTAGACACTAATAGATTATCTTGGTGGTGTAGTAGACACTAATACATTATCTTGGTGGTGTAGTAGACACTAATACATTATCTTGGTGCTGTAGTAGACACTAATACAGTATCCTGGTGCTGAAGTAGACACTAATACATTATCTTGGTGGTGTAGTAGACACTAATACATTATCTTGGTACTGAAGTAGACACTAATACATTATCTTGGTACTGAAGTAGACACTAATAGATTATCTTGGTGGTGTAGTAGACACTAATACATTATCTTGGTGGTGTAGTAGACACTAATACATTATCTTGGTGCTGTAGTAGACACTAATACAGTATCCTGGTGCTGAAGTAGACACTAATACATTATCTTGGTACTGAAGTAGACACTAATACATTATCTTGGTACTGAAGTAGACACTAATACATTATCTTGGTACTGAAGTAGACACTAATACATTATCTTGGTACTGAAGTAGACACTAATACATTATATTGGTACTGAAGTAGACACTAATACATTATATTGGTACTGAAGTAGACACTAATACATTATCTTGGTACTGACGTAGACACTAATACATTATCTTGGTACTGAAGTAGACACTAATACATTATCTTGGTACTGACGTAGACACTAATACATTATCTTGGTACTGACGTAGACACTAATACATTATCTTGGTACTGAAGTAGACACTAATACATTATCTTGGTACTGAAGTAGACACTAATACATTATCTTGGTACTGAAGTAGACACTAATACATTATATTGGTACTGACGTAGACACTAATACATTATCTTGGTACTGAAGTAGACACTAATACATTATCTTGGTACTGAAGTAGACACTAATACATTATCTTGGTACTGACGTAGACACTAATACATTATCTTGGTACTGACGTAGACACTAATACATTATCTTGGTACTGACGTAGACACTAATACATTATCTTGGTACTGACGTAGACACTAATACATTATCTTGGTACTGACGTAGACACTAATACATTATCTTGGTACTGAAGTAGACACTAATACATTATCTTGGTGTTACAGTTGATCGTGGTCTTAGGTCTGGTGGCGCTGGCCGCTGCTCGACCCAACGAAGTCTTCGACTTCGAGGGTGACGAAGCTGAGCACGAGCAGGAGGGAGCTCCTGGTCACTCAGTCACTGGAGAGTACAAGTGAGTAGCAATCCTCAGAAGGCCCAAGAGCTGTACGTTAACACTCAGTAGGCCTAGTAGGCCCAGTAGGTGACGAGGCTAAACACAAGCAGGAGGGCCAGGCTAGTGGCTCAATAACTGGAGACTACAAGTGACAACTTCAGCCTTCACGAGAGCCCAAGAGCTGTACCACAACACTAGCCAAAACTTGAGATAACTCAGGAGTCTCGCGCTCTGCTAGTCTACGATAATCCATCCTGAAACCTGACCTGGTTGTGGCCTCTCCTTCCTAGAATCAAACCTGATTTTCATTCCTCAGAAACAGTTTTTCATTTTAAATTCTACAATGATTACAAAAGTCTTATTCATCATTATAATGATAATGATATTTACTTAATCTACCCCACGAATTTTTTTTAAGATTTTATATAAATTAGCCTAATTTATATACAAAAAATATTATTATATATATATATATATATATATATATATATATATATATATATATATATATATATATATATATATATATATTTATCTGAATTATTTGTAAATTTAACCCACCAATATTCTCGTGTGTGTATACAAATTAAGGTTGTTTATATAGTGTGTTAATAAGTGTGTATTTGCAGGTGGGAGAGTCCAGAGGGTATTGAGTTCGTGGTGAAGTACATCGCTGACGAGAAGGGGTACCGAGTGCTGGAGTCCAACGCTGTTCCTTCTTCCAACGGCGTCTCTGCTGATGGTGAACAAGCCGACCTTGAAGGTGACGAAGATGATGACGACAAATAGACAGCAACGACAGGTAGACAGCAATGACAAGTAGACAGGCAAGGGCTCTTCCAGCGACAAAAAACAGTGATTAAATATATAAGAGGTCTTCACGTTCTTCAGTTCGATGTCCACAAAGAACTAGAGGTCTTCAAGTTCTCCAGTTCGATGTCCACAAAGAACAAGAGGTCTTCAAGTTCTCCAGTTCGATGTCCACAAAGAACAAGAGGTCTTTAAGTTCTCCAGTTCGATGTCCACAAAGAACAAGAGGTCTTTAAGTTCTCCAGTTCGATGTCCTCAGTCAACCAGAGGCCTTCAAGTTCTTCAACTTCGATCAAATCTTCAGCCACAACACCCAAACTTCAAGACCGGTCATCTCAATAACACACTTTATTATTTCCCTTCCTCAATGCTTGTAAAGGCTTCCTGATCCAAGGACTCGGAGCTACCTTCCCTTTCCTCGGATCAAGCCTGATTATATCCCATTATCCAGAGCGCAGATTAACCCATACTGATTTAGCTATCCCCCAAACATGGATTAATGATAATATTACCAACATAATCACTGGGAGAAGCGCTAAATCTGTACGGATCATCCTAGCTTCATGTATAAAAATTGAACCACAACATCCTACGACAATAAAATTATTTATTATCAGAACCTGAGACCTGTTGATCATAATCCTAAATCCTACAAGTGTAGTATTGACCTCTAAGGTCACTACTGGGACCTACAAGTGTAGTATTGACCTCTAAGGTCACTACTGGGACCTACAAGTGTAATATTGACCTCTAAGGTCACTACTAGGACCTACAAGTGTAGTATTGACCTTTAAGGTCACTACTAGGACCTACAAGTGTAATATTGACCTCTAAGGTCACTACTGGGACCTACAAGTGTAGTATTGACCTCTAAGGTCACTACTGGGACCTACAAGTGTAGTATTGACCTCTAAGGTCACTACTGGGACCTACAAGTGTAGTATTGACCTCTAAGGTCACTACTGGGACCTACAAGTGTAGTATTGACCTCTAAGGTCACTACTGGGACCTACAAGTGTAATATTGACCTCTAAGGTCACTACTGGGACCTACAAGTGTAGTATTGACCTCTAAGGTCACTACTGGGACCTACAAGTGTAATATTGACCTCTAAGATCACTACTGGGACCTACAAGTGTAGTATTGACCTCTAAGGTCACTACTGGGACCTACAAGTGTAGTATTGACCTCTAAGGTCACTACTGGGACCTACAAGTGTAGTATTGACCTCTAAGATCACTACTGGGACCTACAAGTGTAATATTGACCTCTAAGGTCACTACTGGGACCTACAAGTGTAATATTGACCTCTAAGGTCACTACTGGGACCTACAAGTGTAGTATTGACCTCTAAGGTCACTACTGGGACCTATAAGTGTAATATTGACCTCTAAGGTCACTACTGGGACCTACAAGTGTAATATTGACCTCTAAGGTCACTACTAGGACCTACAAGTGTAGTATTGACCTCTAAGGTCACTACTGGGACCTATAAGTGTAATATTGACCTCTAAGATCACTACTGGGACCTACAAGTGTAATATTGACCTCTAAGGTCACTACTGGGACCTACAAGTGTAGTATTGACCTCTAAGATCACTACTGGGACCTACAAGTGTAATATTGACCTCTAAGGTCACTACTAGGACCTACAAGTGTAGTATTGACCTTTAAGGTCACTAATATACTTGTAGTATAGATCCAGTTGTGTGATAGATTTTGAAATAGATTCTTTTGACTCTAAAAGCCTGTTAAATTTACATAGTCTGTGTAAAAATAAACACATAAGCAGTCAAGAAATGAATGGTTGTTCAGGGCAATTGGTGTCAATTGCTGGCTGGACAAATACTGTAAGGAAAATTCAGTAACATTCATTGACAACTGGGACCTCTTCTATGGCAGAAATGACATGTATGCCAGGGATGGGGTTCACTTATCCAGGTCTGGGGTGGGGGCACTGGCAACTGCAGTGGAGGGAGCTGTTAGGGCTTTAAACTAGAAAAAGTTAGTGGTATGGGTTATGGGGGGGAAAACAGTGAAGTCCCAGTGTAGTAATGTTATGAATTTTAGGATAACTAGTAATAGGCAGAATAAGGTGGATAGTGGAAAGTCAGTGGCACTAGGTGACAAGGACAGTAATAGGTACAGTGGAAAAACAGAAATAAACAAGAAGAGTAAAGAGAAGGGAGGTTTTCTGAACATTTTTTATACTAATAGTCGTAGTGCGAGAAATAAGATGGACGAGTTGAGATTAGTTGCAAGTACTGGTAATATTGATGTTTTTGCAATAACTGAAACATGGTTTAATATGAAAAATCGGGACATGCCTGCTGAATGTCACATTCAGGGTTTTAAATTGTTCCAAGTAGACAGAAGTATCGGGAAGGGGGGTGAGGTGGCACTCTATGTCCGTGATCATTTAAATTGTTGCATAAAAACGGGTATAAAGTCTGAAATAACACATACAGAGTCTGTCTGGATAGAATTTTCAGAGGGGTGTGAAAAATTGATTTTAGGCGTGATATATCGTCCTCCAAACTTAGATAGGGAACAAGGGAAACTACTTTGGGAGGAAATTGTTAAGGTTACAAGGCATGATAACGTAGTAATTCTAGGGGACTTTAACTTTAGTCAAATTGATTGGAATTTCTTGACAGGTAATTTAGAATCTAACGACTTTTTAGAAGTAGTTCAGGATTGTTTTTGAAGCAGTTTGTAACAGAACCTACAAGGGAAAATAACCTACTTGACTTGGTTCTGGCAAACAAGTAATCCATTGATAATAATTTAGAAATTACAGAGGAACTCGGCACAAGCGACCACAAGTCAATTACCTTTAGCATTGAATGGATGTATGATAGTAGGGATAATTTAGTAACAGTCCCAGACTTTCGCTTAGCAGATTATAATGGGCAGATTATCAACTGTGGACTGGGGTAACGAAGAGAGGTATCAATATGACAGCTTTCTTAACACTATACAGGCTGCCCAAAGAACATTTATCCCGTATAAAGAAATAAGATCAAGTAGAAATGACCCAAAATGGATGAATAATAGGCTCAAATATCTTTTAGGGCAGAAGAAAGGAATTTATAGGCACATAAATAGAGGTGAGGGTCATCTTATAAATCAGTATACTGACATTAAGATGGACATTATAAAGGGATAAGAAAAGCTAAACGGGACTATGAAATTAAAGTTGCTAGGGATTCAAAAACCAAAAAGTTTTTTCCAGGTTTATAGAACAAAAGTTAGGGATAAGATAGGTCCCCTTAAAAATAACTCTGGGCATCTTACTGACAAGGAGAATGATATGTGATCTATTTTTAATAATTATTTTCTCTAGGTTTTCACACAGGAAGACATTAATAATATCCCAGTAATTAATTTTTAAAGTGGCCCTGAAGAAGATAAATTATGTAATATCACAGTCACTAGTGAAATGGTTATGAAACAACTAGACCGACTGAAACAAAATAAATCGCCGGGTCCTGATGAGCTTTTTGCAAGGGTTCTTAAGGAATGCAAAATGGAACTCTGTGAACCAATATCTAACATTTTTAATGTATCTCTTCAAACAGGTGTAGTGTCTGATATGTGGAAGATGGCTAATGTAATTCCTATTTTTAAAGCAGGGGACAAGTCACTACCGTCAAATTACCGCCCAATAAGCCTAACCTCAATTGTAGGCAAATTACTAGAGTCAATTATAGCTAATATTATTAGAATCCATCTAGATAACCATAATTTGATTAATGATACTCAGCATGGATTCACGAGGGGCCGTTCCTGCCTATCTAATTTATTAACCTTCTTTAGTAAAGCTTTTGAGGCTGTTAATCACGATAAAGAATTCGATATTGTTTATTTAGACTTTAGTAAGGCTTTTGATAGAGTACCGCACCAGAGACTGTTAACGAAAGTGGCAGCTCATGGCATTGGGGAAAAAGTGCTGTCATGGATCGAGTCATGGCTCACCAATAGGAAGCAGAGAGTGTGCATAAATGGGGTTAAATCCGATTGGGGATCTGTAACAAGTTGTGTTCCACAGGGATCAGTCTTAGGCCCATTGTTGTTTATAATATATATCAATAACCTTGATGAGGGAATTACTAGTGATATGAGCAAATTCGCCGACGACACGAAGATAGGTAGGATAATTGATTCAAACATAGATGTCATAGAACTTCAGGAAGATTTAGACAAACTTAATTCGTGGTCAGAAAAGTGGCAGATGCAGTTCAATGTAGATAAATGCAAGGTTCTTAAGCTCGGGAGTGTCCATAACCCAAGCACTTATAAGTTAAATAACGTAGAACTTAGCCATACAGATTGCGAGAAGGACTTGGGGGTGATGGTAAGCAGCAACCTTAAACCAAGACAGCAATGCCTAAGCGTACGTAATAAGGCAAATAGATTACTGGGATTTATATCAAGAAGTGTAAACAACAGAAGTCCAGAGGTTATATTACAGCTTTATACATAGTTAGTAAGGCTTCACCTAGATTACGCAGCTCAGTTTTGGTCTCCATATTACAGAATTGATATTAATTCGTTAGAAAACATTCAGCGTAGAATGACAAAGTTAATTCATAGCATTATAAATCTTCCGTATGAATAAAGATTGAAGACCCTTAAATTACATTCACTTGTAAGACGAAGAATGAGAGGAGACATGATCGAGGTATATAAGTGGAAGATAGGTATTAATAAGGGGGATATAAATAAGGTCATGAGGATATCTCTCCAAGAGAGAACTCGCAATAATGGATTCAAATTGGATAAGTTTAGATTTAGAAAGGATATAGGAAAATATTGGTTTAGAAATAGGGTAGTTGATGAGTGGAACAGTCTGCCTAGTAGGGTTATTGAAGCAAGGACCTTGGGTAGTTTCAAATTTAGGTTGGATAAATTCATGAGTGAGAGGGGTTGGATTTGAAAATTAGGTTGCGCAATTATTCTGTTAGTGGGATGGATTGTGAAGGAACTTGCCTAGTATGGGCCAACAGGCCTGCTGCAGTGTTCCTCCTTTCTTATGTTGTAATAATATTGGTAGAATTACCGACAATATGTTAAGTAAAAGGACACAAATGCAACTAATGTGACATTTTATTGTGGCAACGTTTCGCTCTCCAGGAGCTTTGTCAAGCCGTTACAAACAATACATGGACACAGAGGGTATATATATACTCTCCAAGTGAGGTGTAATACTAGTGGTGGTAGAAGTAGTAGTGATATAAGTCGTAGTAGTAGTAGTAGTAGTACAATAAGGTAGAACAATCAATTTTGCACATGAGTAAAAGGTGATAAAACAATCACTACTACTTCTACCACCACTAGTATTACACCTCACTTGGAGAGTATATATATTCTCTCTGTGTCCATGTATTGTTTGTAACGGCTTGACAAAGCTCCTGGAGAGCGAAACGTTGCCACAATAAAATGTCACATTAGTTGCATTTGTGTCCTTTTACTTAACTTTCTTATGTTCTTATGTATAACTTGATCCTTTATTGACAATGTTTCGCCCACGCAGTGGGCGAAAATTTTTCCATTGTGTCGGTATTTTATACTATTTATTTCCATAGTCTGTGTACCTCAGCACACAGATATTACCTGGAGTTTACCTGGAGAGAATTCCAGGGGTCAAGCCCCCGCGGCCCGGTCTGTGACCAGCCCTCCTGTTGGACCAGAGCCTGATCAACCAGGCTGTTACTGCTGGCCGCACGCAGTCCAACGTACGAACCACAGCCTGGCTGGTCAGGTACCAACTTTAGGTGTCTGTCCAGTGCCTATCTCTAGCACACAGCCTAGACAAATTTACATAGGCTGTGTATCTGTAGCACACAGTCTAGACAAATTTACATAGGTTGTGTATCTCTAGCACACAGCCTAGAGAAATATACATAGGCTGTGTATATCTAACATACAGCCTAGATAAATATACATAGGCTGTGTATCTCTAGCACACAGCCTAGAGAAACATACATAGGCTGTGTATCTCTAGCACACAGTCTAGACAAATTTACATAGGTTGTGTATCTCTAGCACACAGCCTAGAGAAATATACATAGGCTGTGTATATCTAACATACAGCCTAGAGAAATATTCATAGGCTGTGTATCTCTAGCACACAGCCTAGAGAAATATACATAGGCTGTGTATCTCTAGCACACAGCCTAGATAAATATACATAGGCTGTGTATCTCTAGCACACAGCCTAGAGAAATATACATAGGCTGTGTATCTCTAGCACACAGCCTAGAGAAATATACATAGGCTGTGTATATCTAACACACAGCCTAGAGAAATATACATAGGCTGTGTATCTCTAGCACACAGCCTAGAGAAACATACATAGGCTGTGTATCTCTAGCACACAGCCTAGAGAAATATACATAGGCTGTGTATCTCTAGCACACAGCCTAGAGAAATATACATAGGCTGTGTATCTCTAGCACACAGCCTAGAGAAACATACATAGGCTGTGTATCTCTAGCACACAGCCTAGAGAAACATACATAGGCTGTGTATCTCTAGCACACAGCCTAGAGAAACATACATAGGCTGTGTATCTCTAGCACACAACCTAGAGAAACATACATAGGCTGTGTATATCTAGTACACAACCTAGACAAAGTTACATAAGCTGTGTATCTCTAGCACAGCCTAGAGAAACATACATAGGCTGTGTATATCTAGCACACAACCTAGACAAATATACCTTTATAGAGGACTCAACTCCGCTATAAATACTCTTATATAAAATGGTATATTATTTTTTAAATATAATTGAGAAGGTTGATCCCAAATTGAGTAGCAGTTGAAAAGGACTGAAGAATTACATACATTGCATGCATGAGAACACAAGCAGGAGCACTACAGTAGGCCTACTGGCCCATACTTGGAAGGTCCAGGTCACCTACTGGCCCATACTAGGCAGGTCCAGGTCACCTACTGGCCAATACTACGCAGATCCAGGTCACCTACTGGCCAATACTACGCAGATCTAGGTCACCTATTGGCCCATACTAGGCAAGTTCTTCTCAAACCCGAACCCACTAACAAATATTCGCCCAACCCTTTGCGAATATTGATTGAATATTGCAAGATTGATGGATTGAACACTTCGACTCCTCCTGAGGTACAGGTCCCCTTAAACTCCTCATCTTCCACCGTTTCTCAGTATTGGACTGATGAAGCAACCGGCTGGATAATTATTTTTTCCACAATATAGATCACCTAATTGATGAATAAGACACATGTACAACACCTGGGTGTCTTTATTGATGAATAAGACACATGTACAACACCTGGGTGTCTTTATTGATGAATAAAACACATGTACAACACCTGGGTGAATTTAGTGATGAATAAGACACATGTACAACACCTGGGTGTCTTTATTGATGAATAAGACATGTACAACACCTAGGTGTCTTTATTGATGAATAAGACACATGTACAACATCTGGGTGACTTTATTGATGAATAAGGCACATGTAAACACCTGGGTGTCTTTATTGATGAATAAGACACATGTACAACACCTGGGATTTATTTCAAGAAGTATAAGCAACAGAAGTCCAAAAGTTATTTTACAGCTCTATACATCACTAGTGAGACCTCATTTGGATTATGCAGCTCAGTTTTGGTCTCCTTACTACAGATTGGGTATAGATTCGTTGGAGAACATACAGAGAAGAATGACTAAAATGATTTACAGTATAAGAAATCTCCCGTATGAAGATAGAATTAGAGCGTTGAATCTCCACTCTCTGGAGAGACGTAGAATGAGGGGAGATATCATCGAGGTGTACAAGTGGATGATGGGCATAAACAAAGGAGATATTAATAAAATACTGAGGATATCGAACCAAGTAAGAACCAGAAATAACGGATTTAAATTGGATAAATTTAGATTTAGAAAGGACATAGGCAAGTACTGGTTTTCGAACAGAGTTGTAGTTGTTTTTGTGGCATTTATGGATTTGGAAAAGGCGTATGATAGGGTAGATAGGGGGGCAATGTGGCAGATGTTGCAGGTGTATGGAATAGGAGGAAGGTTACTGAAAGCAGTGAAGAGTTTTTATGAGGATAGTGAGGCTCAGGTTAGAGTGTGTAGGAGGGAAGGGGACTATTTCCCAGTAAAAGTGGGCCTTAGACAAGGATGTGTGATGTCACCGTGGTTGTTCAATATATTTATAGATGGGGTTGTAAGAGAAGTGAATGCGAGGGTCTTGGCAAGAGGTGTTGGGCTAAAAGATAAAGAAGCAAATACAAAGTGGGAGTTGTCACAGTTGCTTTTGCTGATGACACTGTGCTTTTGGGAGATTCTGAAGAGAAGCTGCAGAGGTTGGTGGATGAATTTGGTAGGGTGTGTAAAAGAAGAAAATTGAAAGTGAATATAGGAAAGAGTAAGGTGATGAGGATAACAAAAAGAATAGGTGACGAAAGATTGGATATCAGATTGGAGGGAGAGAGTATGGAGGAGGTGAATGTATTCAGATATTTGGGAGTGGACATGTCGGCGGATGGGTCTATGAAGGATGAGGTGAATCATAGAATTGATGAGGGGAAAAGGGTGAGTGGAGCACTTCGGAGTCTGTGGAGACAAAGAACCTTGTCCATGGAAGTAAAGAGGGAATGTATGAGAGTATAGTTATACCAACGCTCTTATATGGGTGTGAAGCATGGGTGATGAATGTTGCAACGAGGAGAAGGCTGGAGGCAGTGGAGATGTCATGTCTGAGGTCAATGTGTGGTGTGAAAATAATGCAGAGAATTCGGAGTTTGGAAATTAGGAGGAGGTGCGGGATTACCAAAACGATTGTCCAGAGAGCTGAGGAGGGGTTGTTGAGGTGGTTTGGACATGTAGAGCGAATGGAACGAGACAGAGTGACTTCGAGAGTGTATAAATCTGTAGTGGAGGAAGGCGGGGTAGGGGTCGGCCTAGGAAAGGTTGGAGGGAGGGGGTAAAGGAAGTTTTGTGTGCGAGGGGCTTGGACTTCCAGCAAGCATGTGTGAGCGTATTTGATAGGAGTGAATGGAGGCATATGGTTTTTAATACTTGACGTGCTGTTGGAGTGTGAGCAAAGTAACATTTATGAAGGGATTCAGGGAAACCGGCAGGCCGGACTTGAGTTCTGGAGATGGGAAGTACAGTGCCGGCACTCTGAAGGAGGGGTGTTAATGTTGCAGTTTTATAACTGTAGTGTAAAGCACCCTTCTGGCAAGACAGTGATGGAGTGAATGATGATGAAAGTTTTTCTTTTTCGGGCCACCCTGCCTTGGTGGGAATCGGCCGATGTGTTAATAAAAAAAAAAAAAAAATTGTAGATGCGTGGAACAATCTTCCGAGTAGGGTGATAGAGGTTAGGACCTTGGGTGGCTTTAAAAAGAGATTGGACAAATATATGAGTGGGAGGGGCTGGGTTTGATTAAGTGTCGAGAGTACGGGAGTAAATTCTTAGGTAGTGGTGGTTTTGATAAGGACTTGCCTTGTATGGGCCAGTAGTCCTTCTGCAGTGTTCCTCCATTCTTATGTTCTTATGTACAACACCTGAGTGACTTTATTGATGAATAAGACACATGTACAACACCTGGGTGTCTTTATTGATGAATAAGACACATGTACGACACCTGGGTGTCTTTATTGATGAATAAGACACATGTGCAACACCTGGGTGACTTTATTGAAGAATAAAATAAGACACATGTACAACACCTGGGTGTGACCATCTCGTGGATGCAGTCGTGCAGAACGGAAGAACGGTTGGTGAAGGTGTGAACCTTCAGGAGGAGAGAAAGGTAGTTTATAACACGAGTGACTTCTTCAGTCCTAATACATAGATAATTAAGAAAACTCGTATATATATTGTGGCAGGAGTTAGGTGGAGTGTCGCGTGGGTAGAGGTGGTTGTGGTAGTAGTAGTAGTAGTAGTAGTAGTAGTAGTAGTAGTAGTAGTGGTGGTGGTAGTAGTATTAGTAGTAGTGGAACTAAGGAGGTGAGAAGGATGGCTACAGAGGGACCTGTTGACATCATGTTACAGCAGTCTCCAGAATGTTTAACATCCTGTTGATTAGCAATTTTGAGACACTGTAACTGCCGGACTTTTGCTTTATAGATAACAAAAAAGGCACAATACCGTGACTGGCACAATACCGTGACTGGAACAATACACACACAACCCACACATAGAAGAGAGGAGCTTACCACGACGTCGTAAGCTCCTCTCTTCTATGTGCGGGTTGTGTGTGTTTTGCTTTATAGTGTTACTGACAGCAATTAGGGCAGCTTCTATGCATTTTCTCAGTCTCAAATCGTCTTCTTTAATCACTAGTTTAGCCTCACTGAATATCATGAGGTGTCCAACGTCGTCCCTATGTTCAACACACGAGTTTTTACGGTCATTATTTCTGTAAGCATTTTTGTGTTCGGTGATCCTAATGTCCAGAGATCTGGCCGTTTCCCCCACATATACTTTGTCACACCTCCCACATGGTACAGTGTAAATTCCTGCACTTGGGTTTTTGTACCAGGTTCCTAATAGCAGTTGATGACCTGCTAGACATTTTAGCCAGGTTTGTGTCAAACATTTTTGGAACGTTAGTAACAAAGTTGCTGACGGTAAGACGAGGTAACTTGGAGACTTCTCTTCAACTTGATTGTTAAGTAAAAGGACACAAATGCAACTAATGTGACATTTTATTGCTTTGTCAAGCCGGCTTGACAAAGTTCCTGGAGAGCGAAACGTTGCCAAAATAAAATGTCACATTAGTTGCATTTGTGTCCTTTTACTTAACATATTGTCGGTAATTCTACCAATATTAATTCAACTTGATTGTTGTTGGTCTTGTTGAGGATAAGTGTCGCAAGTTTCCTGCAGTCACGTACGAGGTGTAGATGGAGGTGTAGTGAACTAAACGAGTGCATGATATGTACATCAGTTCTTCGAGGAACTGCGGACTGGAAATTCTGTAGGCTCTCTGAAATAAGCCTATAACTACCCTCTTGTAGTTCTGGTGTTATGGTAAGGGGAAGAAATGTAGAAGATCGTTCTTGTAGGTGGGTTTACGATAGACTTTAAAAGAAAGTATGTTTTCTGACTCACGAAATCGACACGATTGCAAACAAACCATACCACGGGTGGGGATCGAACCCGCGATCAGGGAGTCTCAAAACTCCAGACCGTCAGGTTAGCCACTGGGCCAGCTAGCTTGAAAGTGAGTAGGGGAACGTCAAGAAAAGGTAACTGGTTGCCCTTCTCGTCTAGTGTAAATTTAATAGTAGCTTCCAGAGTGTTGATGGTGTTGAGGATGCCACGTACGTCTAGATTTTTGGGTACAATGACCAAAATATCATCAACGTAAAGCCTCCATGTGACTGATCCAGGGATATTGTTGAGGATCCCTCTGGATTATAGGTCCTCCACATATAAATTGATGAATAAGACATATGGACAACCCCTGGGTGTCTTTATTGATGATTAAGACACATGGACAACCCCTGGGTGTCTTTATTGATGATTAAGACACATGGACAACCCCTGGGTGTCTTTATTGATGATTAAGACACATGGACAACCCCTGGGTGTCTTTATTGATGATTAAGACACATGGACAACCCCTGGGTGTCTTTATTGATGAATAAGACGCATGTACAACACCTGGGTGTCTTTATTGATGAATAAGAAACATGTACAACCCCTGGGTGACTTTATTGATAAATAAGACACATAGACAACACCTGGGTGTCTTTATTGATGATTAAGACACATGTACAACACCTAGGTGTCTTTATTGATGAATAAGACACATGTACAAAACCTGGGTGTCTTTATTGATGATTAAGACACATGTACAACACCTGGGTGTCTTTAATGATGATTAAGACACATGGACAACCCTGGGTGTCTTTATTGATGATTAAGACACATGTACAACACCTGGGTGTCTTTATTGATGAATAAGACACATGTACAACACCTGGGTGACTTTATTGATAAATAAGACACATGTACAAAACCTGGGTGTCTTTATTGATGAATAAGACACATGTACAACACCTGGGTGTCTTTATTGATGAATACCTGGAGTTTACCTGGAGAGAATTCCAGGGGTCAACGCCCCTGCGGCCCGGTCTGTGATCAGGCCTCATGTTGGACCAGAGCCTGATCAACCAGGCTGTTACTGCTGGCCGCACGCAGTCCAACGTACGAACCACAGCCTGGCTGGTCAGGTACCGACTTTAGGTGCTTGTCCAGTGCCTGCTTGAAGACAGCCAGGGGTTTGTTGGTAATCCCCCTTATGTATGCTGGGAGGCATTTGAACAATCTTGGGCCCCTGACACTTATTGTGTTGTCTCTCAACGTGCTAGTGGCACCCCTGCTCTTCATTGGGGGGATGTTACATCGCCTGCCGAGTCTTTTGCTTTCGTAGGGAGTGACTCTCGTGTGCAAGTTTGGTACTAGTCCCTCGAGAATTTTCCATGTGTATATAATAATGTATCTCTCCCGCCTGTGTTCTAGGGAGTACAGGTTTAGGAACTTCAAGCGTTCCCAGTAATTGAGGTGGTTTATGGCAGTTATGCGTGCCGTGAAGGTTCTCTGTACATTTTCAAGGTCAGCAATTTCACTCGCCTTGAAAGGTGCAGTTAGTGTGCAGCAATATTCCAGCCTAGATAGAACAAGCGACCTGTAAAGTGTCAACATGGGCTTGGCATCCCTGGTTTTGAAGGTTCTCATTCTTCTAGCAGATGTGGTTGCTACGGTGTTATGGTCCTTGAAGGTGAGATCCTCTGACATGATCACTCCCAGGTCTTTGACATTAGTTTTTCGCTCTATTGTGTGGTTGGAATTTGTTTTGTACTCCGATGAGATTTTAATTTCCTCACGTTTTCCATATCTGAGTAATTGAAATTTCTCATCATTGAACTTCATATTGTTTTCTGCAGCCCATTTAAAGATTTGGTTTATGTCTGCTTGGAGTCTTGCAGTGTCTTCAGTGGTGGACACTGTCATACAGATTCGGGTGTCATCTGCAAAGGAAGACACGGCACTGTTGCTTATATCCCTGTCTATGTCCGATATAAGGATGAGGAACAGGATGGGAGTGAGTACTGTGCCTTGTGGAACAGAGCTTTTCACTGTAGCTGCCTCAGACTTTACTCTGTTGACTACTACTCTTTGTGTTCTACTTGTTAGGAAATTATAGATCCATCTACCAACTTTTCCTGTTATTCCTTTATCACGCATTTTGTGTGCTATTACACCATGGTCACACTTGTCAAAGGCTTTTGCAAAATCTGTGTATATAACATCTGCATTCTGTTTGTCTTCTAGAGCATCCACGACCTTGTCGTAGTGGTCCAGTAGTTGGGACAGACAGGAGCGACCTGCTCTAAACCCATGCTGCCCTGGGTTGTGCAATTGATGGGTATCAAGATGAGTGGTGATCTTGCTTCTTAGAACCCTTTCAAAGATTTTTATGATATGGGACTTTAGCGCAATTGGTCTGTAGTTCTTTGCTATTGCTTTACTGCCCCCTTTGTGGAGTGGGGCTATGTCTGTTGTTTTTAGTAACTGCGGGACGACCTCAGTGTCCATGCTCCCTCTCCATAGGATGTTAAAAGCACGTGATAGGGGCTTCTTGCAGTTCTTGATAAACACGGAGTTCCATGAGTCTGGGCCTGGAGCGGAGTGCATAGGCATGTCATTTATTGCCTTTTCGACGTCATTTGGCGTCAGGATGATGTCAGATAGGCATGCGTCAGTCAAGTTCTGTGGCACTCATGAAAAATTAATTTAGGTCTTCAACTTTCAGTCTGGTTAGTGGCTCGCTAAAAACTGAGTCATACTGGGACTTAAGTAACTCACTCATTTCCTTGCTGTCATCTGTGTAGGACCCATCCCGTTTAAGTAGGGGCCCAATACTGGATGTTGTTCTCGACTTTGATTTTGCATAAGAAAAGAAATACTTTGGGTTTCTTTCAATTTCATTTATGGCTTTTAGTTCTTCCCGCGTTTCTTGATTCCTGTAAGATTCCTTTAGTTTTAATTCTATGTTTGCTATTTCTCTGTCTAGTGTCTCCCTTCGTATTTCAGATATATTGGCCTCTTGTAGCCGTTCCATTATTCTTTGCCTTCGCCTGTATAGGGAGCGCCTCTCTCTTTCTAGTTTGCATCTTCTCCTCCTTTTCCTTAAGGGAATTTGCCTTGAGCAAACCTCAAGTGCCACAGAGTTAAATTGTTCTAGACATAGGTTAGGATCCGTGATGCTTAGGCAATCTTCCCAGTTTATATCATTTAGGACTTGGTTTACTTGGTCCCATCTTATGTTTTTGTTATTGAAGTTGAATTTGGAGAAAGCTCCCTCGCGGCTGATCACATTTTGTTGATCTGGGGCTCCCCGCATGCATGTCTGCACCTCTATTGTGTTGTGATCTGAGTATATTGTTTTTGATATGATGACATTTCGTATCAGATCATCATTGTTGGTGAAGATGAGGTCCAGCGTATTCTCTAATCTTGTGGGCTCTACTATTTGCTGGTTTAAGGTGAATTTGGTGCAGAGATTTAAAATTTCATATGTGTGCGAGTTTTCATCTGAGCTGCCTCCTGGTGTTATTTCTGCTACCACATTGTTTGCAATGTTCCTCCATTTTAGGTGCCTTAGGTTGAAATCCCCCAGGAGCAAGATGTTGGGGGCAGGAGCTGGAAGTTTTTCCAGACAGTGGTCAATTTTCAGAAGCTGTTCCTGGAATTGTTGGGACGTTGCATCCGGGGGCTTGTATACAACCACGATGACCAGGTTTTGATTCTCGATCTTTATTGCTAATACTTCAACTACATCATTTGAGGCATTTAGATATCCGGTACGCGGATGTGTATACGGATGTCTTACTTACTCATTTTATGGATGCGAATGCGGATGAGGATGTGAGAAATTGTGCGGATGTTCCACGGATGTTGATGCGGATGTATATGCGGATATCTGTTTGCTGTGAAATGCGGATACGGATGTAAGAAATTGTGCTGATGTTCCGCAGATGCGGATGCGGATGCGAATATCCGATACATCACTAGTTCTGAACATATAAGTGACTCTGTGATATACAGGCCAACCCCCCCTTTTTGCCTGTTCACTCTGTCACATCTGTATAGGTTGTAGCCAGGGATCCATATTTCATTGTTCAAGTGATCTCTTATGTGGGTCTCTGTGAAAGCTGCAAACATAGCATTTAACTTTGTAAGCAGTCCACGAATGTAAGGTACCTTGTTGTTTGTTGCTGGCTTTAGACCCTGTATATTAGTAAAGGTGAATGTCGTTGGATTGGTGGTATTGGTGGTAAGTACAACACCTGAGTGTCTTTATTGATGATTAAGACACATGGACAACCCCTGGGAGTCTTTATTGATGAATAAGACACATGTACAACACCTGGGTGTCTTTGTTGATGAATAAGACACATGTACAACACCTGGGTGACTTTATTGATAAATAAGACACATGTACAACACTTGGGTATCTTTATTGATGAATAAGACACATGGGCAACACCTGGGTGTCTTTATTGATGAATAAGACACATGGACAACATCTGGGTGTCTTTATTGATGAATAAGACACATGTACAACACCTGGGTGACTTTATTGATGAATAAGACACATGTACAACACCTGGGTGTCTTTATTGATGAATAAGACACATGTACAACACCTGGGTGTCTTTATTGATGAATAAGACACATGTACAACCCCTGGGAGTCTTTATTGATGAATAAGACACATGTACAACACCTGGGTGTCTTTGTTGATGAATAAGACACATGTACAACACCTGGGTGACTTTATTGATAAATAAGACACATGTACAACACTTGGGTGTCTTTATTGATGAATAAGACACATGGGCAACACCTGGGTGTCTTTATTGATGAATAAGACACATGGACAACATCTGGGTGTCTTTATTGATGAATAAGACACATGTACAACACCTGGGTGACTTTATTGATGAATAAGACACATGTACAACACCTGGGTGTCTTTATTGATGAATAAGACACATGTACAACACCTGGGTGTCTTTATTGATGAATAAGACACATGTACAACACCTGGGTGTCTTTATTGATGAATAAGACACATGTACAACACCTGGGTGTCTTTATTGATGAATAAGACACATGTACAACACCTGGGTGACTTTATTGATGAATAAGACACATGTACAACACCTGGGTGTCTTTATTGATGAATAAGACACATGTACAACACCTGGGTGTCTTTATTGATGAATAAGACACATGTACAACACCTGGGTGACTTTATTGATGAAACGTGTCGCCACACAGTGGCTTCATCAGTCCTATACAAAGAATGGTGAAGATCAGAAGGCCTTTGAGGTAATCAGTCCCTCAGCCTTGGAGTCTGTGTGAACAGCACCTACGGTGCTGTTCACACCGACTCCAAGGCTCAGAGATAAAGATAAGATAAGATTTTGTTCGGATTTTTAACCCCGGAGGGTTAGCCACACAGGATAACCCAAAGAAAGTCAGAGCGTCATCGAGGACTGTCTGTCTTATTTCCATTGGGGTCCTCAATCTTGTCCCCCAGGATGCGACCCACACCAGTCGACTAACACCCAGGTACCTATTTGCTGCTAGGTGAACATGACAACAGGTGTAAGGAAACGCATCGAAATGTTTCCACCCCGCTGGGAATCGAACCCGGGCACTCCGTGTGTGAAGCGAGACTTTAGCCACCAGGCCACCGGGGTCCTGATTACCTCATCTTTTGTATATAGTTCTACTTTCTCCAAGTTTTGTCCAGGAATCTGTATTGATAAAACCACTGGATGGGCGAAACGTCTACAATAAAGATACCCAGATGCTGTACATGCGTCTAATTTTCATCTTAGATCTAAGACCAGATGCCTCTTACCTAACTTAACCAGAGACCAGAGCAACACACTGTCAGGACACTGTCAGGACACTGTCTGGACACTGTCAGGACACTGTCTGGACACTGTCAGGACACTGTCAGGACACTGTCTGGACACTGTTTGGACACTGTCAGGACACTGTCAGGACACTGTCAGAACACTGTCTGGACACTGTCAGGACACTGTCTGGACACTGTCAGGACACTGTCAGGACACTGTCAGAACACTGTCTGGACACTGTCTGGACACTGTCAGGACACTGTCTGGACACTGTCAGGACACTGTCTGGACACTGTCAGGACACTGTCAGGACACTGTCTGGACACTGTCAGGACACTGTCTGGACACTGTCAGGACACTGTCAGGACACTGTCAGGACACTTTCAGAACACTGTTTGGACACTGTCAGGACACTGTCAGGACACTGTCAGAACACTGTCTGGACACTGTCAGGACACTGTCTGGACACTGTCAGGACACTGTCAGGACACTGTCAGAACACTGTCTGGACACTGTCAGGACACTGTCTGGACACTTTCAGAACACTGTCAAGACACTGTCAAGACACTGTCAGGACAATGTCAGGACAGTGAAGACACTGTCAGGACACTGTCAGGACACTGTCAAGACACTGTCAGGACACTGTCAGGACATTGTCTGGACACTGTCAGGAGACTGTCAAAACATTGTCAGGACACTGTCAGGAAACATAAGAAAGGAAAAACATTACAGTAGGCCTACTGGCCCATACTAGGCAGGTCCCACTAACAAAAATATTTGTCAGGACACTGTCAGGACACTGTCAGGACTCTCTCAGGAGACAAAAACATGGTCCACTGACTGCTGACAGCCTTCATTGATCCATCATTCACACACACATCATCTTGCCCCGCAGAGATGCTGTCAGCATATTATTTCGTCTGCTGTTGGTGCTATCATCATTCCATTGAAGAAACTTCTTGGCAGGTGTGTAACTTGGACTTGCCTAGCAAGGCCAGTAGGACTGCTACAGTGCTCCTTCCTTGTTAAGTGGGTGTGATTTGAACCTGCTTAGCATGGGCCAGTAGGACTGCTGTAGTGCTGCTTCCTTAAGTGGGTGTGATTTGTACTTGCCTAGTGCAGGCCAGTATGGCTGCAGCAGTGCTGCTTCCTTAAGTGGATGTAACTTGGTCCTGCCTAGCATGGGCCAGTAGGACTGCTGCAGTGCTGCTTCCTCCTCATGTTGTTCTAAGTGTCTTACAGACACTCAAGGTCACTCAATTCACTTTTACAAAGGCGGGAGCAAAACACAACTGGGGTCCCTAACGTCTTGCTACCCTCGCACGCTTCACCGCCCTTCTCTTGTTCCTAACCACTCTATAAACACTTCTGTTGCAACATTATTTGGTGGGGTGATCCAGTGAGAGTGATGTCTTGCACTGCGTACCAATTAGGTACTCTCAGGCACATGAGTTTTTGTCTCAAGATAGACGTAGGTCCTGTCAGCTTTGGGTTATTGTACCAAGCTGAAAGTAGGTTCTGACAGAAAGATACGTCAACAAATATAGGGACTCCACGTTAAGGTATGCCTGTGTTCCCCACAGGGACTCCACGTTAAGGTACGCCTGTGTCCTCCACAGGGACTCCACGTTAAGGTACGCCTGTGTCCTCCACAGGGACTCCACGTTAAGGTATGCCTGTGTCCTCCACAGGGACTCCACGTTATGGAATGAGACACAATTCATCCTCACGGGACAAGATCTTAGACGTCGACAATGTCTGGAAGCCTCACTAATCGCCGTCACCGACATTATACAACATAACACTGGAAACTACAACATTTCAACAACATTAACATACATGATAGTGAACCAGACACAGCAGCACCTACCTAACAACACAGGAGTCACGTGATCACATTGTCTACCTGTCCTCATCCCAACATGCCATTCTTCAGGTCACTGTGTCACTCACACCTCACTCTCCACTTGTTAGCTCACTATGTTAGAAGTGATCAAGGTCCCAGGACCGAAACGTTTCTCTAATAAATATGTTCTAGTGTCTGCTCAACAATTTGTCGGTATCTATAACCAAGGTTTATAGTAGGTGCTGTCAGCTTCAAGTTATTGTACCAAGCTGCAAGTAAGTGCTGTCAGCTTCAAGTTATTGTACCAAGCTGCAGGTAAGTGCTGTCAGCTACGATTTATCGACTGACAGTAGTGAAACACGAGAACCCATTTTCAGAGTGCTGAAGCCTCTGTCAGCTCTGCCACCACACATCAATGTCCCAGAAGTGACTAAACTGTCAGCTCTGCCACCACACATCAATGTCCCAGAAGTGACTAAACTGTCAGCTCTGCCACCACACATCAATGTCCCAGAAGTGACTAAACTGTTGCAACATTGATGTTAATTCATAAGATACTTGTGTGACAATTATCTTCAATGTTGAAACGTTTCGGCCACACAGTAGGCTTCTTCAGTCAAATACAGAGGCAGCATTTGTAATAATAATAATAATAATAATAATAATAATAATAATAATAATAATAATAATAATAATAACAATAATAATAATAATAATAATAATAATAATAATAATAATAATAATAATAATAATATTTATTTCTAGCAGTACATGATACAACTTATACAGACCATAGCTGACACCAATGACATACTACTATATAGAAAGTCCCTTGTTATGTGGAGCATTTCCCGCAAATTAGGTCAATTTTGACCCCATGATGCCACCCACACCAGTCCACTAACACCCAGGTACCTATATATATATATATATATATATATATATATATATATATATATATATATATATATATATATATATATATATATATATATATATATATATATATATTAATAATATTGTAATTGGTAATTACCGACAATATGTTAAGTAAAGGACACAAATGCAACTAATGTGACATTTATTGTGGCAACGTTTCGCTCTCCAGGAGCTTTCTCAAGCCGTTACAAGCGATAATGGACATAGTGGGTTTATATATACTCTCAAAGTGAGGTGAAATACTAGTAGTGATATAAGTAGTAGTAGTAGTAGTAGTAGTAGTAGTAATACAATAAGGTAGAACAATCAATATGCACATGAGTAAAAGGTGATAAAACAAATACTAGGGTAGTATAACAATAGGTTAGACAAATATTTCTGCTGGAGGTTGAAATATCGAAGGCCTGTAGGAGTGTTCCACATCTACGATGTGCTTGTGTTGAATTAGCAGGAGAGACTATGTGATGGTAGGGTTTACTGTTTTCAGGAGGATTCTTGCTAAGACTTCAGAGATGGTGAAGCTGTGTTTGTTTTGTTTAATTGTGTTAGAAACAGAGATAAGTGCTGATTCAAGGCATTTGCGTCTACGGAAATTAGTTTCTTTGATTACTAGTCGGGCGTCTTTGAATTTCATGAGATGATTGTTGGAATTTCGGTGTTGTACGCAGGCGTTGTTCAGGTTATCGTTTCTGCATGCATTAATGTGTTCATTGATGCGTGTTTCAAGGTTTCTTGCTGTTTCTCCTACATAAATTCTGTCGCAGCCTCCACAGGGTATAGTGTAGACCCCTGCGTTGATTGGTTCATGGTGCTTGGATTTAGTCTTGGTTAGATCCTTAATAGAAGTACTGGAAGCGATGGCGACTCTAGTGTTAGCTTGTGCAAATACTTTAGAAATGTTGGATGCAACCTGGCTGTTGGGAAGAATTATGACTTTGTTTGGAGTGGTGTTGTCATAATTCTTCCCAACAGCCAGGTTGCATCCAACATTTCTAAAGTATTTGCACAAGCTAACACTAGAGTCGCCATCGCTCCAGTACTTCTTAAGGATCTAACAAGACAAACCCAAGCACCATGAACCAATCAAGCAGGGTCTCACTATCCCTGTGGAGCTGACAGAATTTATGTAGGAGAAACAGCAAGAAACCTTGAAACACGCATCAATGAACACATTAATGCATGCAGAAACAAACTGAACAACGCCTGCGTACAACACCGAAATTCCAACAATCATCTCATGAAATTCAAAGACGCCGACTGTAATCAAGAAACTAATTTCCGTAGACCAAATGCCTTGAATCAGCACTTATCTGTTTCTAACACAATTAAACAAAACAAACACAGCTTCACCATCTCTGAAGTCTTAGCAAGAATCCTCCTGAAAACAGTAAACCCTACCATCACATAGTCTCTCCTGCTAATTCAACACAAGCACATCGTAGATGTGGAACACTCTACAGGCCTTCGATATTCAACCTCCAGCAGAAATATTTGTCTAACCTATTGTTATACTACCCTAGTATTTGTTTTATCACCTTTACTCATGTGCATATTGATTGTTCTCCATTGTATTACTACTCTACTACTACTAATATCACTACTACTCCACCACTAGTATTTCACCTCACTTTGAAGTATATATAAACCCACTATGTCCATTATCGCTTGTAACGGCTTGAGAAAGCTCCTGGAGAGCGAAACGTTGCCACAATAAAATGTCACATTAGTTGCATTTGTGTCCTTTACTTATAATATATATATATATATATATATATATATATATATATATATATATATATATATATTATATATATATATATATATATAATTTATATTTTTGAGGTTACTGAACTTCGTCTCTTCAAGAATTAGAATAATGTCCATAGAGCAAAAACAAACGTTGAGAATACATCAAGTCTTGTAAAAGGTGAAGCTGTGAAAAAGCTTAATGTTTTGAGGCCAAGCTGTCCAGAGGAGAGGTCAAGCCTTTGAGAGAAGGGTGTGGTCATCTGGACTGGACTCGTCCGCCGAAAAGTCATCGGCTTCTGTCCGACTAAACACGTCTCGAGTGAGGTGGTAGGACTGGTGTCGCTGCCCTGAAAAAAGTATTGGGATTCAGTACAATTAAACACGTCTTGACTGTAGTGTCGGGACTAGTGTCACTAGCCGAAAACCGGCTCTGGTTTGGTCCAATTTAGTCCAAATAAGCAATACCCTGAGGACTCGATACGGTGCGGTGTGTTGCCGGCCCTATAAACTACCAACAACAACAGGACCATTCTTGAGGTTACTTTCACGAAGGTAACCAGAGATGAGATTGATGATTTTAACGCCCCAAGTAGCCTTCACCTCTTCCCCAAATCGACCTTCAGGAGTCCGAAGGTCGTAGGTCGAACCTTCATCTGCAGGTATAAGAATGTTGAGTAACAGAGAGAGTGACACACAAGCGAACAGACCTGAACGAGTCCTCAGCCTCCATCCTCCTCCATACAATGAAGGTCTTGGTGAGTTCTCCCTCTTTTACACCAACGAAATTTGCTTTACAAGTGTTAATAAACCCTACTGTCTCTTTTAGGAGATAAGTTAGGGTTAGGTAAGGTTCGTCAGGATACAGGACAAGTGTTTCCTGACGCTGGTCTTAGTTATATGATGACCCACAGCTGGAGCTTTTGGTCATCTGACCGAGTCCTTCCACTGGCTTACCCACTCCACCCCTTTATTTACAAGAGTAAACAACTGTAAACACCTTTTTCTGTCCCCTTCACACGTGTATATAT
>WNWK01009870.1:0-35000 GCA_009830355.1 Cherax destructor | reverse complement strand
GAAGTAGACACTAATACATTATCTTGGTACTGAGTAGACACTAATACATTATCTTGGTACTGAAGTAGACACTAATACATTATCTTGGTACTGAGTAAAAAACCACTAATACAATTATCTTGGTACTGAAGTAGAACTAATACATTATCTTGTACTGAAGTAGACACTAATACATTATCTTGGTACTGAAGTAGACACTAATACATTATCTGTATGAAGTAGACACTAATACATTATCTTGGTACTGAGTAGACACTAATACATTATCTTGGTACTGAAGTAGACACTAATACATATCTTGTACTGAGTAGACACTAATACATTATCTTGGTACTGAAGTACACTAATACATTATCTTGTCTGAAGAGACACTAATACATTATCTTGGTACTGAGTAGACACTAATACATTATCTTGGTACTGAAGTAGACACTAATACATTATCTTGGTACTGAGTAGACACTAATACATTATCTTGTACGAAGTAGACACTAATACATTATCTTGGTACTGAAGTAGACACTAATACATTATCTTGGTACTGACGTAGACACTAATACATTATCTTGGTACTGAAGTAGACACTAATACATTATCTTGGTACTGACGTAGACACTAATACATTATCTTGGTACTGACGTAGACACTAATACATTATCTTGGTACTGACGTAGACACTAATACATTATCTTGGTACTGACGTAGACACTAATACATTATCTTGGTACTGACGTAGACACTAATACATTATCTTGGTACTGACGTAGACACTAATACATTATCTTGGTACTGACGTAGACACTAATACATTATCTTGGTACTGAAGTAGACACTAATACATTATCTTGGTACTGAAGTAGACACTAATACATTATCTTGGTACTGACGTAGACACTAATACATTATCTTGGTACTGACGTAGACACTAATACATTATCTTGGTACTGACGTAGACACTAATACATTATCTTGGTACTGAAGTAGACACTAATACATTATCTTGGTACTGACGTAGACAATAATACATTATCTTGGTACTGACGTAGACACTAATACATTATCTTGGTACTGACGTAGACACTAATACATTATCTTGGTACTGACGTATACACTAATACATTATCTTGGTACTGACGTAGACACTAATACATTATCTTGGTACTGACGTAGACACTAATACATTATCTTGGTACTGACGTAGACACTAATACATTATCTTGGTACTGAAGTAGACACTAATACATTATCTTGGTACTGAAGTAGACACTAATACATTATCTTGGTACTGAAGTAGACACTAATACATTATCTTGGTGTTACAGTTGATCGTGGTCTTAGGTCTGGTGGCGCTGGCCGCTGCTCGACCGAACGAAGTCTTCGACTTCGAGGGTGACGAAGCTGAGCACGAGCAGGAGGGAGCTCCTGGTCACTCAGTCACTGGAGAGTACAAGTGAGTAGCAATCCTCAGAAGGCCCAAGAGCTGTACGTTAACACTCAGTAGGCCTAGTAGTCCCAGTAGGTGACGAGGCTAAACACAGGCAGGAGGGCCAGGCTAGTGGCTCAATAACTGGAGACTACAAGTGACAACTTCAACCTTCACGAGGGCCCAAGAGCTGTACCACAACACTCAGTAGGCCCAACAGCTGTACCACAACGCTCAGTAGGCCCAGTAGGTGACGAGGCTAAATATAAACAATTAGGAAACAAACCAGGTGTCTAGATAGAACCTGAGATCAGAGAGTCATGTTGACGGCTTTGAGGGGGACTTGAGCTAGAGTTCGCCACGGCCATGCTAGCGGGAGATTCGTCTGTAAAAACTTGCACTTGTGGTCACAGTGGTGGCTTATGTTAACCTTCCTATTGTGTAGAAATACACCCAGATGGATGAATCTTATTGAAGCCAGCTGGCCCAGTGGCTAGTGGCTAAATTAAATTGCGCTTGTTATAATAAGGTCAGGTAAGTTTTCTAAGGTTCTTTTGGAGTTTTGAGACTCTGGGACCGCGGGTTCTAGCCCCACCTAGTAGCACCCAGAAGCGCTCTTGATTCCAGGAGATGGAGCCGATCTACCCTACCTAACAAACATAGTTATATTTACCAGTTTTTCATATAATTTTAAGCTATATATATATATATATATATATATATATATATATATATATATATATATATATATATATATATATATATATATATATATATATATAATATATATATATATATATAATTATCCTGATTAATATTTGTCATAAAATCATATTTAATGGTTTGTATATACATTTACGTGACTTTGATATAAATTCTCAGTGTATATACACTGAGATGTGTATATATCAGTGTATATACACTGAGAGGTGTATATCTCAGTGTATATACACTGAGAGGTGTATATCTCAGTGTATATACACTGAGAGGTGTATATCTCAGTGTGTATACACTGAGAGGTGTATATCTCAGTGTATATACACTGAGAGGTGTATATCTCAGTATATATACACTGGTAGTTTACATTAATCAGTATTTTAGGTATTAAAGTATTCTTGACTGGTGGTGTACAGGTGACATGCAGTCTTAATGACCCTCGTGTAGTAGATAGACTTTAAACCCCATTAACCAACCAACCAGTCTTAATGACCCTGGTGTAGTAGATAGACTTTAAACCCCATTAACCAACCAACAGCCACATGGTTGTATATAAATTAAAGCTGTTTATATAGAGTATTAATAAGTGTGTTTATATAGGTGGGAGAGTCCAGAGGGTATTGAGTTCGTGGTCAAGTACATCGCTGACGAGAAGGGGTACCGAGTGCTGGAGTCCAACGCTGTTCCTTCTTCCAACGGCGTCTCTGCTGATGGTGAACAAGCCGACCTTGAAGGTGACGAAGATGATGACGGTGATGATGATGATGACAAATAGACAGCAGATAGATAACAGCAATGCCTTGTTACCCAACACTGGAGGCAGGTCGCGGATGATGCACTCTCTCTCTTGTGGGGTATATACACTGAGAAGTGTGTATATCTCAGTGAATATACACTGAGAGGTGTGTATATCTCAGTGTATATACACGGAGAGGTGTATATCTCAGTGTATATACACTGAGAGGTATCTCATTGTATATACACTGAGAGGTATCTCATTGTATATACACTGAGAGGTGTATATCTCAGTATATATACCCCATTAAACTGTATATCTCAGTGTATATTCACCTGCTTCAACCCTGTTTACAGGTATTAAGGTAACCTTAACTTGTGGTGAACATGTTGTGAGGAGCCTTAATGACCCTCTTCTAGTCTAGGCTTCGACCCTAATTAACCAACCACCGTCTCCATTTAATTCCCTTAATGGATCCTCAACATCAAGTTATATTTATTTGTCTATGTCTCTTGGTATAAATAAACATTTGGAAAACATCCTTGTATTAGTATTAGTATTATTATTGTTATTTTCTAAGCTTAAGACCAGGGAACTACTGGTCTACTGGCCCTTAATACACAGCTACTGCTAGCACATGCGTGTTTAGTGCTATGTTTGTGCCAGGGAAGGATGTGAGCTAGGGTGCTCTGTCTCAATTAATGTAGCCTCACACACATGCAAATACCTAATTACTGCTAGATGAACAATGGTAGCAGGTGTAAGGTGACAATCATCCAGGTACCTACTTACTGCCTGTTTAACTCCCTGGAAGGCAGTATTTTCCTACCTGCCAGGGAAGGATGTGAGCTAGGGTGCTCTGTCTCAATGTAGCCTCACACACGCAAATACTCTATTACCCATTTTGTGGTGTTAACAGTTTTTGAACATTGTTTACTGCCTGCGTCCATTGGTTGGTCTATACATAAATGCTGATTAGGGATTAAGCAGTAATATCCAGTGTGGATTCTGGGAATAAGGGCCACCGCTCTGTTGTCCAGGGTATTCTTAACACAAAAACAGTCCCTAAATGCGGGAGTCTAGTATGCTAATGAGTTGATTTCAGAACTAGTTCTGCAGTGTGAGTTCAGCCAATGTTAGGACTGAGCAGAATGTATCTAGGATTGCTTAGATGGTGTCTACACACTATACACTTTGAACATAGTTTTGAACTAGGTGTCTGCACACGTGAACACTGTGAATTCAGAGTCGAAGCAAGTGACCTGTACACCTTGATCTATCTGAGGTATACTACCACCCCCAGGATGCCACCCACACCTATCCATTAACGCCCAGGTACCCACTTACTGCTAGGTGAACAGTGGCAGCAGGTGTAAGGTGACTAACACCCAGGTACCTATTTACTCTACACAGAGTGAAACATAACTTGATAAAGCTCTACACTGAGTGAAACATAACTAGATAAAGCTCTACACTGAGTGAAAAATAACTTAATAAAGCTCCACACTGAGTAAACATAACTTGATAAAGTTCTACACTGAGTAAACATAACTTGATAAAGCTCTACACTGAGTGAAACATAACTAGATAAAGCTCTACACTGAGTGAAAAATAACTTAATAAAGCTCCACACTGAGTAAACATAACTTGATAAAGCTCTACACTGAGTAAACATAACTTGATAAAGCTCTACACTGAGTTAAACATAACTTGATAAAGCTCTACACACAGTGAAACATAACTTGATAAAGCTCTACACTTAGTGAAACATAACTTGATAAAGCTCTACACTGAGTGAAACATAACTTGATAAAGCTCTACACTGAGTGAAACAAAACTTGATAAAGCTCTACATTGATTGAAACAATTTGATAAAGCTCTACACTGAGTGAAACATAACTTGATAAAGCTCTACACAAAGTGAAACATAACTTGATAAAGCTCTACACTGAGTGGAACATAACTTGATAAAGCTCTTCACAGAGTGAAACAACCTGATAAAGCTCTACACTGAGTGAAACATAACTTGATAAAGCTCTACACTGAGTAAACATAACTTGATAAAGCTCTACACAGAGTGAAACATAACCTGATAAAGCTGTACACTGAGTGAAACAACTTGATAAAGCTCTACACTGAGTGAAACATAACTTGATAAAGCTCTACACTGGGTGAAACATAACTTGATAAAGCTCCACACTGAGTGAAACATAACTTGATAAAGCTCTACACTGAGTGAAACATAACTTGATAAAGCTCCACACTGAGTGAAACATAACTTGATAAAGCTCTATACAGTGAAACATAACTTGATAAAGCTCTACATTGAGTGAAACAACTTGATAAAGCTCCACATTGAGTGAAACATAACTTGATAAAGCTCCACACTGAGTGAAACAACTTGATAAAGCTCCACACTGAGTGAAACATAACTTGATAAAGCTCTACACTGAGTGAAACATAACTTGATAAAGCTCTACACTGAGTGAAACAAATAGATAAAGCTCTACACTGAGTGAAACATAACTTGATAAAGCTCTTCACAGAGTGAAACACATCTTGATAAAGCTCTACACTGAGTGAAACATAACTTGATAAAGCTATACATTGAGTGAAACATAACTAGATAAAGCTCTACACTGAGTGAAACATAACTAGATAAAGTTCTACACTGAGTGAAACATAACTTGATAAAGCTCTACACTGAGTGAAACAAAACTTGATAAAGCTCAACACTGAGTGAAACATAACTTGATAAAGCTCTACACTGAGTGAAACATAACTTGATAAAGTTCTACACTGAATGAAACATAACTTGATAAAGCTCTACACTGAGTGAAACATAACTTGATAAAGCTCTACACAGCGTGAAACATAACTTGATAAAGCTCTACAGTGAATGAAACATAACTTGATAAAGCTCTACACTGATTGAAACATAACTAGATAAAGCTCTACACAGAGGGAAACATAACTTAATAAAGCTCTACACTGAGTGAAACATAACTTGATAAAGCTCTACACTGAGTGAAACATAACTAGATAAAGCTCTACACTGAGTGAGAGAATCGTTATTTATGTACCAGGAACCAATGGGTGAGGTGAGTGAGGTGAGTGGAGTGAGGTGAGTGAGGTGAGTGGGGTGAGTGAGGTGAGTGAGGTGAGCATGAGGATTTTGGGACTGTGTAGTGGTCGCTGGCCACTAACCGGGGTGTTAATGGGTCACTGTCTGGTCACACACACACACCACGTTAAGCCACACTGACGACACACATACACACAACACACACACACTACACAACACATACACAACACACACACACTACACACACACACAAACACACACACCTAAACCACACACACACACACACTCACACACAACACACTCACACACAACACACTCACACACACAACACATCACACACACACACACACACACACACACACACACACACAACACACACACACACACAACACACACACACACACAACAACACACACAACAACATACACACACACAACATACACACACACACACACACAGCACACTACACACACACAACATACACACACACAACATACATACACACACACATATACACACACACACAACATACACACACACAACATACACACACACACAACATACACACACACACACACACACAACATACACACACACAACATACACACACACAATATACACACACACAACATACACACATACACAACATACACACACACACACAACATACACACACACAACATAAACACACACACACAACATACACACACACAGAACATACACACACACAACATACACACACACACACAACATCACACACACACAACATACACACTCACAACATACACACACACAACATACACACACACAACATACACACACACAACATACACACACACAAACACAACATACACACACACAACATACACACACACAACATACACACACACACAACATACACACACACAACATACACACACACACTAGTTCCTGAGCAGCACTAAGAACAGCAACATCAACAATAACAACATCAACAATAGCAACATCAACAGCAGCAACAATAACAACATCAACAATAGCAACATCAACAGCAGCAACAATAACATCAACAATAGCAACATCAACAGCAGCAACAAAAGTAACATCAACAGCAGCAACAATAGCAACATCAACAGCAGCAACAGCAGCAACATCAACAACAATAACAACATCAACAGCAACATCAACAGCAGCAACAATAGCAACATCAGCAGCAACATCAACAGCAGCAACAATTGCAACATCAACAGCAGCAACAATAGCAACATCAACAGCAATAACAATAACAATAACAACATCAATAGCAACATCAACAGCAGCAACAATAACATCAACAACAGGAACAATAACAACCTTAACAACAGCAACAATAACAAAATCAACAGCAGCAACAATAACAACAACAGCAGCAACAATAACAACATCAACACATGCAACAATAGCAACATCAACAACAGCAACAATAACAACATCAACAGCAGCAACAATAGCATCATCAAGAGCAGCAACAATAGCAACATCAAGAGCAGCAACAATAGCAACATCAACAGCAGCAACAATAGCAACATAAACAACAGCAACAATAACAACATCAACAGCAGCAACAACAGCAACATCAACAACAGCAACAATAACAACATCAACAGCAGCAACAATAACAACATCAACAGCAGCAACAATAACATCAACAGCAGCAACAATAACAAAATCAACAGCAGCAACAATAACAACATCAACAGCAGCAACAATAGCAACATCAACAACAGCAACAATACCAACATCAACAGCTGCAACAATAGCAACATCAACAGCAGCAACAATAACAACATTAACAGCAGCAACAATAACAACATCAACAGCAGCAACAATAGCAACATCAACAGCAGCAACAATAGCCACATCAACAGCAGCAACAATAGCAACATCAACAGCAGCAACAATAACAACATCAACAACAGCAACAATAACACCATCAACAGCAGCAACAATAACAACATCAACAGCAGCAGCAATAACAACATCAACACCTGCAACAATAGCAACATCAACAACAGCAACAATAACAACATTAACAGCAGCAACAATAGCAACATCAGCAACAATAGCAACATCATCAACAGCAACAATAACAACATCAACAATAGCAACATCAAAAATAGCAACATCAACAATAGCAACATCAACCGCAGCAACAATAACAACATCAACAGCAGCAACAATAACAACATCAACAGCAGCAACAATAACAACATCAACAGCAGCACCAATAGCAACATCAACTGCAGCAACAATAGCAACATCAACAGCAGCAACAATAGCAACATCAACAGCAACATCAATAGCAAAATCAACAGCAGTAACAATAGCAACATCAACAGCAGCGATAATAACAACATCAACAGCAGCAACAATAGCAACATCAACAGCAGCAACAAAAGCAACATCAGCAGCAGCAACAATAGCAACATCAACAGCAGCAACAATAGTAAGATCAACACAGCGACATTAGCAACATCAACATCAACAACAATAACAACATCAACAGCAACAGCAACAGCAGCAACAATATCAACATCAACAACAACATCAACAGCAGCAACAATTTCAACATCAACAGCAGCAACAATAGCAACATCAACAGCAACAACAATAACAACATCAACAGCAACGTCAACAGCAGCAACAATAGCAACATCAACAGCAGCAACAATATCAACATCAACAGCAACATCAACGGCAGCAACAATAGCAACATCAACAGCAACAACAATAACAGCATCAACAGCAACATCAACAACAGCGACAATAAAAACATCAACAGCAGCAACAAAAGCAACATCAACAGCAGCAACAAAAGCAACATCAACAGCAGCAACAATAGCAACATCAACAGCAGCAACAATAGCAAAATCAACAGCAGCAACATCAACAGCAGCAACAATAGCAACATCAACAACAGCAACAATAGCAACATCAACAGCTGCGACACTAGCAACATGAACAGCAGCAACAATAGCAACATCAACAGCAGGAACAATAACAACATCAACAACAACAACAACAATATCAACATCAACAGCAGCAACAATAGCAACATAAACAGAAGCAACTATAGCAACATCAACAGCAGCAACATCAATAGCAGCAACAATAGCAACATCAATAATAGCAACATCAACAGCTGCGACAATAGCAACATCAACAGCAGCAACAATAGCAACATCCACAGCAGCAACAATAGCAACATCAACAGCAGCAACAATAGCAACATCAACAGCAGCAATATCAACAGCAGCAACAATATCAACATCAATAATAGCAACAATAGCAACACCAACAACAGCAACAATAGCAACATCAACAGCAGCAATATCAACAGCAGCAACAATAGCAACATCAACAGCAGCAACAATAGCAACATCAACAACAGCAACAATAGCAACATCAACTGCATCAACAATAGCAACATCAACAGCAGCAACAATAACAACATCAACAGCAGCAACAATATCAACATCAACAGCAGCAACAATAGCAACATCAACAGCAGCAACAATAGCAACATCAACAGCAGCAACAATAGCAACATCAACAGCAGCAACAATAACAACATCAACAACAGTAACAATAACAACATCAACAGCAGCAACAATAGCAACATCAACAACAGCAACAATAACAACATCAGCAGCAGCAACAACAACAACATCAACAGCAGCAACAATAACAACATCAACACCAGCAACAATAGCAACATCAACATCAACAACAGCAACATCGTCAACAACAACAATAGCAACATCAACAGCAACATCAGCAACATCAACAACAGTAACATCAACAATAGCAACATCAACAACAGCAACAATATCAACATCAACAGCAGCAACAGTAGCAACATCAACAACAACAACAATAGCAACATCAACAGCAACAACAACAGCAGCAACATCAACAGCAACAACAACAGCAGCAGGTGAAGGTTGAATGGGGGAGGTCAACAATCTGTTTGTCAACCTTGAGGCACCTCACTCCACCCTTCAATCCTGCATTCCCAGTCACCTGACTCACCTAAGTCACCTGACTCACCTAAGTCACCTGACTCCCATAAGTCACCTGACTCACCTAAGTCACCTGACTCACCTAAGTCACCTGACTCACCTAAGTCACCTGACTCACCTAAGTCACCTGACTCACCTAAGTCACCTGACTCACCTAAGTCACCTGACTCACCTAAGTCACCTGACTCACCTAAGTCACCTGACTCACCTAAGTCACCTGACTCACCTAAGTCACCTGACTCACCTAAGTCACCTGACTCACCTGTCTCTCTCACCAAAGTCACCTAACTCACCTGTCTCTCTCACCTAAATCACCTGACTCACCTGTCTCTCTCACCTAAGTCACCTGACTCATCTGTCTCTCTTACCTAAGTCACCTGACTCACCTGTCTCTCTCATCTAAGTCACCTGACTCACCTGTCTCTCTCACCTAAGTCACCTGTCTCTCTCACCTAAGTCACCTGACTTACCTAAGTCACCTTACTTACCTAAGTCACCTGACTTACCTAAGTCACCTTACTTACCTAAGTCACCTTACTTACCTAAGTCACCTGACTCACCTAAGTCACCTGACTTACCTAAGTCACCTTACTTACCTAAGTCACCTGACTCACCTAAGTCACCTGACTTACCTAAGTCACCTGACTCATTTAAGTCACCTGACTCACCTGTCTCTCTCACCAAAGTCACCTGACTCACCTGTCTCTCACCTAAGTCACCTGACTCACCTAAGTCACCTGACTTACCTAAGTCACCTGACTCACCTAAGTCACCTGACTTACCTAAGTCACCTGACTCACCTAAGTCACCTGACTCACCTAAGTCACCTGACTCACCTGTCTCTCTCACCAAAGTCACCTGACTCACCTGTCTCTCACCTAAGTCACCTGACTCACCTAAGTCACCTGACTCACCTAAGTCACCTGACTTACCTAAGTCACCTGACTCATTTAAGTCACCTGACTCACCTGTCTCTCTCACCAAAGTCACCTGACTCACCTGTCTCTCACCTAAGTCACCTGACTTACCTAAGTCACCTGACTCACCTAAGTCACCTGACTTACCTAAGTCACCTGACTCACCTAAGTCACCTGACTTACCTAAGTCACCTGACTCACCTAAGTCACCTGACTCACCTGTCTCTCTCACCAAAGTCACCTGACTCACCTGTCTCTCACCTAAGTCACCTGACTCACCTAAGTCACCTGACTCACCAAAGTCACCTGACTCACCTAAGTCACCTGACTCACCTGTCTCCCTCACCTAACTCACCCATCTCGCTCGCCCAACAGACTGGCCTAGTTTTTAGGTGAGTTATGTAAGACTCTCCTAGATTACGCGCTTAGTTGTATTCCACATACATGGAGGCTGAATCAAGCCTCCACTACAACCAGTGCTGTATTCCACATACATGGAGGCTCAATGAAGCCTCCACTACAACCAGTGCTGTATTCCACATACATGGAGGCTCAATCAAGCCTCCACTACAACCAGTGCTGTATTCCACATACATGGAGGCTCAATGAAGCCTCCACTACAACCAGTGTTGTATTCCACATACATGGAGGCTCAATCAAGCCTCCACTACAACCAGTGTTGTATTCCACATACATGTAGGCTCAATCAAGCCTCCACTACAAACAGTGTTGTATACCCCATACATGGAGGCTGGATCAAGGTTCCTCTACAACCAGTGTTGTATTCCTCATACATGGAGGCTGGATCAAGCCTCCACTACAACCAGCATTGTATTCCTCATACATGGAGGCTGGATCAAGCCTCCACTACAACCAGTATTGTATTCCACAAACATGGAGGCTGGATGAATCCTCCACTACAATCAGTGTTGTATTCTTCATACATGGAGGCTGGATCAAGCCTCCACTACAACCAGTGTTGTATACCACATACATGGAGGCTGGATCAAGCCTCCACAATCTCTATCTCTATTTCGTAACTTTGATATCTAGACACTAGCAATCTCTAACCTATAATTGACCTCAGTCTTCTAGGTCAGGGTACTCAAGCCTGCCCATGTTCACTGCCCTGCCTGACTGACATCTAATATACTGAGTTACATACCCACTTTGCCTACAGTAAGTGCCCAGCCCAACTAGCTTATAAAACAGTGGTCTACCACAGGGGTAATGTTTGGGTCCCTTGTTGTTTACTGGTGACTTGGACGACGCTGACTGCCTATCCTACGAGGACAGACTGAGGGCACTGTCTCTCCTATGAGGATACCTGGAGTCTACCTGGAGGGCATTCGGGGGATCAACGCCCCCGCTGCCCGGTCCATGAACAGGCCTCCTGGTGGATCAGGGCCTGATCAACGAGGCTGTTACTGCTGGCCGCACGTAGTTCTACGTACGAACCACAGCCCGGCTGATCTGGCACCGACTTTAGATGTCTGTCCAGCTCCCTCTTGAAGACAACCAGAGCCCTATTGGTAATTCCCCTTATGGCTGTGGGAGGCTGTTGAACAGTCTTGGGCCCCGGACACTTACTGTGTTTTCTCTTAGTGTACCAGTGGTGCCTCTACTTTTCCCTGGGCGTATGTAACATCTCCTGCTAAGTCTTTTGCTTTCGTAGGGAGTGATTTCTGTGTGCAGGTTAGGGATCAGTCCCTCCAGGATCTTCCAGGTGTAGATTATAATATATCTCTCTCGCCTGCGCTCCAGAGAGTACAAGTCAAGTGTTTCCAAGTGTTCCCAGTAGTTAAGGTGTTTGATGGACCTTATACCTGCCGTGAAGGTTCTCTGTACATTCTCTAGATCTGCAATTTCACCTGCCTTGAATGGGGATGTTAATGTACAGCAGTATTCTAGCCTAGAGAAAACAAGTGATTTGAAAAGGATCATCATTGGCTTAGCATCTCTTGTCTTGAATGTTCTCATTATCCATCCTATCAGTTTCCTCGCAGATGTGATAGTGGCACTGTTGTGGTCCTTGAAGGTGAGGTCTTCGAACATTACCACTCTCAGGTCCTTCACATTACTTTTCCGCTCTATTGTGTGATTAGAGTTTGTAGTATGCTCAGTTCTAGTTATTATTTCCTCCAGTTTTCCATAACGGAGTAGTTGGAATTTGTCTTCATTGAACATCATATTGTTCTCTGTTGCCCATTGGAAAACTTGGTTTAAATCTTCTTGGAGATTTACTGTGTCCTCAATGGATGACACTCTCATGCAGATCCTAGTATCGTCTGCAAAGGACTGCAGATGATACTATGTCTGATATGAGAATGAGGAACAGGATAGGTGCGAGTACTGTGCCTTGTGGGACAGAGCTCTTCACTATGGCAGCATCCGATTTAACTCTGTTTACCACTACTCTTTGTGTTGGATTGGTTAGGAAGTTGAAGATCCATCTGCCTACTTTGCCAGTTATCCCTTTAGCACGCATTTTGTGTGCTATTACACCATGATCGCACTTGTCAAAGGCTTTTGCAAAATCTGTGTATACTACATCTGCATTCTGCTTGTTTTCCAGTGCATCTAAGACCATATCATAATGGTCTAGCAGTTGCGAGAGGCAGGAGCGACCTGCTCTGAAACCATGTTGCTCTGGGTTGTGCAATTCTTGGGAGTCCAGGTGGTTTGCAATCCTGCTTCTTAGAACTCTTTCAAAGATTTTTATGATATGGGACGTTAAAGCTATTGGTCTATAGTTCTTAGCTACTGCTTTGCTGCCACCTTTATGGAGTGGGGCTATATCCGTTGTTTTTAGTGACTGTGGAATCTCGCCTGTGTCTAAGCTCCTTCTCCATAGCATACTTAGGGCCTGTGAGAGGAGTTTCTGAAGTTCTTAATGAACACAGAGTTCCACGAGTCTGTGCCTGGGGCTGAGTGCATGGGCATGTTGTTAATGGCTTTCTCAAGGTCTAGTGGAGTTAGGGTAGACTACGGGGATAGATTGAGGGCACTGTCTATCCTTCGAGGACAGACTGAGGGCACTGTCTATCCTACGAGGACAGACTGAGGGCACTGTCTATCCTACGAGGACAAACTGAGGGCTCTGTTTATCGTACGAGGACAGACTGAGGGCATTGTCTATCCTACGAGGATAGACTGAGGGCACTGTCTATCCTACGGGGATAGACTGAGGGCACTGTCTATCATAAGAAAACAGAACTAACAGCAAGACAGAACTGACAGCAAGAGAAGACTGACAGCAAGATAGGACTGTCACCAAGACAGAACTAACAGTAAAACAGAACTGACAGCAAGACAGAACTTGCAGCAAGACAGGACTGACAGAAAGACAGCTGACAGTAAGGCAGAACTGACAGTAAGACAGAATTGACAGAAAGACAGGACTGACAGCAAGACAGGACTGACAGAAAGACAGCTGCCAGTAAGGCAGAACTGACAGTAAGACAGAACTGACAGCAAGACAGGACTGACAACAAGTCAGGACTGAGAGCAAGACAGGAATGACAGAAAGACAGCTGTCAGTAAGGCAGAACTGATAGTAAGACAGAACTGACAGCAAGACAGAACTGACAGCAAGACAGGACTGGCAGCAAAACAGGACTGGCAGCAAGACAGAACTGACAGCAAGACAGAACTGACAGCAAGACAAAACTGACAGTAAGACAGAACTGACCTTATGTCAGAACTGACAGTAAGACAGAACTGACAGCAAGACAGAACTGACAGCAAGGCAGAATTGACAGTAAGACAGAACTGACAGCAAGACAGGACTGACAGCAAGTCAGGACTAAGAGCAAGACAGGAATGACAGAAAGACAGCTGTCAGTAAGGCAGAACTGACAGTAAGACAGAACTGACAGCAAGACAGGACTGACAGCAAGTCAGGACTGAGAGCAAGACAGGAATGACAGAAAGACAGCTGTCAGTAAGGCAGAACTGACAGCAAGACAGGACTGACAACAAGACAGGACTGGCAGCAAAACAGGACTGGCAGCAAGACAGAACTGACAGCAAGACAGAACTGACAGCAAGACAAAACTGACAGTAAGACAGAACTGACAGCAAGACAGAACTGACAGCAAGGCAGAACTGACAGTAAGACAGTACTGACAGTAAGACAGAACTTGTAGCAAGACAGAACTGCCAGTAAGACAAAACTGACAGCAAGACAGAACTGAGAGCAAGACAGAACTGAAAGCAAGTCAGAACTGACAGCAAGACAGAACTGACAGCAATACAGAACTGACAGCACGACAGAACTGACAGTAAGACAGAACTGACAGCAAGACAGAACTGCCAGTAAGACAAAACTGACAGCAAGACAGAACTGACAGCAAGTCAGAACTGACAGCAAGACAGAACTGAGAGCAAGACAGAACTGAAAGCAAGTCAGAACTGACAGCAAGACAGAACTGACAGCAATACAGAACTGACAGCAAAACAGAACTGACAGTAAGATAGAACTAACATTAAGTCAGAACTGACAGTAAGACAGAACTGTCAGCAAGACAGAACTGACAGCACGACAGAACTGACAGTAAGACATAACTGACAGCAAGACAGAACTGACAGCAAGACAGAACTGACAGCAAGTCAGAACTGACAGCAAGACAGAACTGAGAGCAAGACAGAACTGAAAGCAAGTCAGAACTGACAGCAAGACAGAACTGACAGCAATACAGAACTGACAGTAAGACAGAACTGACAGCAATACAGAACTGACAGTAAGACAGAACTGACAGCAAGACAGAACTGACAGCAAGACAGAACTGACAGCAAGACAGAACTGACAGCAAGACAGAACTGACAGCAAGACAGAACTGACAGCAAGACAGAACTGACAGCAAGACAGAACTGACAGCAAGACAGAACTGAAAGCAAGTCAGACCTGACAGCAAGACAGAACTGACAGCAATACAGAACTGACAGCAAAACAGAACTGACAGTAAGATAGAACTAACATTAAGTCAGAACTGACAGTAAGACAGAACTGTCAGCAAGACAGAACTGACAGCAAGACAGAACTGACAGCAAGATAGAACTGACAGCAAGACAGAACTGACAGTGTTGATACAAATTAGAGAAATTTAGATTTAAAAAGAATTTAGAAATGAAATTGTTTTGACAATATAGAAGTTGACAAGTGGTTGTGAGTTAGACCTACCTAGCACGGGCCAGTAGGCCTACCCTCCTACCTAGCACGGGCCAGTAGGCCTACCTTCCTACCTAGCACGGGCCAGTAGGCCTACCCTCCTACCTAGCACGGGCCAATAGGCCTACCCTCCTACCTAGCACAGGCAAGTAGGCCTACCCTTCTGACTATATAAAGCACTGTACGTTCCTAGCATAGGCCAGTAGGCCTACTGCAGTGTTCATTCAATAATGGCATTAATAATAATAATAATAATAATAATAATAATAATAATAATAATAATAATAATAATAATAATAATAATAATAATAATAAGTTGTGTGACCCCAGGCTCACATGTGACCTTCCCCTGAGAGAAGGGAACTCAGGTAAGGTCACTCAGCTGATATAGTCCAGTGTAGGTCAGGTGGAAGGTGGGTCGGGGTGGGATAGGGTTGGTAGGGGTGGGTAGATGGTGGGCAGCCGGGCGCATACCAGGGCGGTGGGCGGGTGGCTGTGGGCGTGGGTATATAAGACCGCTGAAGGACCACCAGTGCTGTCATATCGTCTCTGGAAGCTCAGAGTTAAAGCAACATGAAGCTGACAGTAAGTAGTCTATATACTATATATATATATATATATATATATATATATATATATATATATATATATATATATATATATATATATATATATATATATATATATATATATATATATATACATGTTTATCTGTCTATATATCTATCTGTCAATGTCTCTCTCTGGTCTTCTCCTTTATGTTATCAGATGTTTCGCCCACTGGGGACTTCAATAATCCCGCGAAAAAACGTCTTCTAATAAATTTTCCAAAATGTTGCAAAACGTAACTTTATTTCATTGTTGTTGAATGCACTTTTCGCTCCATGTAGAACTTCAAGAATACCCAATAAAGCTCTACACGGAGCGATACGCCGTCTCAATGAATGTGTGGTAGGTTGCCTGTATCTTTAGTGAGAAATTCTAGCGAAAACGTTTCAGCTGTGAACCGACATCGGATTAGAATGGACCGAAACATCGCCTATCGTTTCCTCTTGGACTGCCTAACATGGGCCAGTTGGCCTGCTCATGTGCTCCTCCTTCAAGCATATGCGAAAAAGAACTCAAAGTGGATTGTTATGGTCGTTTTTCAGGTTGTCGTCCTCTTGGGTCTGGTGGCCATGGTCGTCGCTCGCCCGGACACTATCCTGGACCTGGAAGACATCCACCACGACCTGGATATTGCTGACGATACCTCCGTCAGCGGCTCCTACAGGTGAGTCTTCCACTAGGACTCCTGAAGAATGTGCTTCAGGAGATCATTGAGGTTACACAGCATCTGGGAAAGGGATCAGCTTCGATCTAAGGAAGAGAAAGGTAGCTTTAATTCCTTGTTTGAAGAGGCTTCTAAAAGCCCCTCAGAGGCTCTTGCAGGAACCCTTTGTAAATAACATAAGGACCTATTTAAGTGGTTCTGAAGCATCAAGGCGTTGAAGGGACCCTTTGCAAACAACATTCGGTCCTATTTAAGTGGTTCTCAGAGGCATCAGGTCTTTGAAGGAACCTTCTGTAAACATTATACACATCTGACTGTATGATTCATATTTACTAATGGGATGATGAACTCTGTGTGTAATTGAATTTACTCACGCCAGTGTTATTCACTTTGCAGCTGGACCTCTCCTGAAGGCCAGGAGTTCTTCGTCAAGTACGTGGCTGACGAAGATGGATACCGCATCGTCGAGTCCAACGCTGTCCCCGCCACTGCTGAGGGTCAAAAGGCCGATGGTGCCCAGGGATCCTTTGTCTCTCTTGAAGACCTTGACTTCGACAAGAAATAGACATTGAGAACTTCGACGAGAGAGAAAAGAAGGCACCCAGGGACACTTCTTTTCTCTGGAAGACCTCGATGACTTCGATAAGAAATGGACCTTGGGGTCTTCTACAAGAATGAAACGAAAAGGACCAGGGAGTCGTCGTTTTTCTGGAAGACCTTTAGGCCTTCAGAAACAATGTGTCTTTGAGGTCATCGACAAAAATTAAACGAAGAGATCCAGGGCTCCTTCGTTTCTCTGGAAGACTTCAAGGACTTCGATAAGAAATGGACCTTGAGGTCTTCGTCAAGAATGAAACGAAGGTTCCCAGGGAATTTTTGTTTCTTTGGAAGACCTTATATCTTCTAAAAGACCGAAGCCTTGACTACTTCGAACTCGACTTCTTCGATCCCCGACAACTTCAACAAGAAATAAACGACAGTGAAATACCTCGTCACTGGCGACTTCAATGGAGATCTTCCGACCTCTTCCAGCGTCTAACAGACGCCTTCTGATACCTTCTAATGTCTTTTAGCGTCAGCTAGACGTCTTCTAGTCGTTTTCTAGTGCCTCCTAGACACTGCCAGATACTGATGGATAATAGTTTCTGTCTCAGTTACCCGTCAACCATCTGTCTATATCTTCCTCTGACCTTAGTCTCAACCTACCTTAGTCTCAGCCTACCTACTTATATCAGTATACTGATACTTATTTTGCTCTCTATATTTGTATTCTCTTTTCACTGCCAAGGTCCAACTGGCCCCTGTAACATTCATGGCCAGCTGGCCCCTGTAAGATTCATGGCCAGTTGGCCCCTGTAACAGTCATAGTCAACTGGCCCCTGAATATTCATGGCTAGCTGGCCCCTGTAACATTCATGGCTAGCTGGCCCCTGTAACATTCATAGTCAGCTGGCCCCTGTAACATTCATAATCAGCTGGCTCCTGTAACATTCATAGCCAGCTGGCCCCTGTAACATTCATGGCCAGCTGGCCCCCGAAGCATTCTCCACATCAAATCACAATATTTCGACCCATTCTTATTTTTTTCTTATTTATTTTAACTAAATAAAAAGATTCTGAACGATAAAAAGAGGTATATGTCTCACAATCGAACCTCAGCCATAACCCCAGTCTCGACCCCAGTCATGACCCCAGTCATGACCCCAGTCATGACCCCAGTCATAATCCAGTCATCTATCCTGCTTAAGACTATTTCAAGACGAGGTTAAGCCTTCATCTAGATTATGCTGCACAGTTTTGGTCACCGTATTACAGAATGGATATAAATGCTCTGGAAAACGTACAGATGAGGATGACAAAGTTGATCCCATGTATCAGAAATCTTCCCTATGAGGATAGACTGAGGCCCTGAACCTGCACTCTCAGTCTACCAAGTAGGGTGATGGATGTTAAGATCTTGGATAAAGATAAGATAAGATTTCTTCGGATTTTTAACCCCGGAGGGTTAGCCACGCAGGATAACCCAAGAAAGTCAGTGCGTCATCGAGGACTGTCTGTCTTATTTCTATTGGGGTCCTTAATCTTGTCCCCCAGGCTGCGACCCACACCAGTCGACTAACACCCAGGTACCTATTTGCTGCTAGGTGAACATGACAACAGGTGTAAGGAAACACGTCGAAATATTTCCACCCGCCGGGAATCGAACCCGGGCCCTCCGGGTGTGAAACGAGAGCTCTAGCCAACAGACCACCGGGCCTCAAAAGCTTTACTGAAGACAGTTAGTAAATTAGTTAGGCAGGAACGATCCCTCGTGAATCCATGTTGAGTATCATAGATCAATGCTTATCAAGTTGGATTTTTATAATATCAACTATAATTGACTCTAGTAATTTGCCTACCATTGATGTTAGGTTTATTGGGCGGTAATTTGACGGTAGTGACTTGTCCCCTGCTTTAAAAATGGGAATTACATTGGCCATCTTCCACATATCAGACACTACACCTGTTTGAAGAGATATATTAAAAATGTTAGTCAATGGTTCACAGAGTTCCATTTTGCTCTCTTTAAGAACCCTTGAAAAAAGTTCATCAGAACCCGGGGATTTATTTTGTTTCAGTCGGTCTACTTGTTTTATATCTATATCGCTAGTGACTGTGATATTACATAATTTATCTTCTTCAGGCCCACAATAAAAGTTAATTACTAAGATATTGTTAGTGTCTTCCTGTGTGAAAACCCAGAGTAAATAATTATTAAAAAATCTAGCACAATTCAATCTGCTTGTCAGTAAGATACCCAGAGTTATTTTTAAGAGAATTTAATTTATCTCTAACTTTTGTTCTATAAACTTGGGAAAACCTTTTGGATTAGTTTTCGAATCCCTAGCAACTTTAATTTCATAGTCCCGTTTAGCTTTTCTTATCCCCTTTTTAACGTCCCTCTTAATGTCAGTATACTGATTTATAAGATGATCCTCACCTCCTTTGATACGCCTATAAATTCCTTTCTTCTGCCCTAAAAGATATTTGAGCCTATTATTCATCCATTTAGAGCCATTTTTTTCCATCTAATTTCTTTATACTGGATAAATGTACTCTGGGCAGCATGTACAGTGTTAAGAAAGTTGTCATATTGATAGCTCTCTTCGTTACCTCAGTCCACAGATGATAAGTGTTCTCTAAGCTCATTGTAATCTGCTAAGCGAAAATCTTGGACCTTTACTGAGTTATCCCTACTATCATACTTCCATTCAATGCTAAAGGTAATTGACTTGTGGTCGCTTGTGCCGAGTTCCTCTGTAATTTTTAAATTATAAACAAGGTTTCCTTGTTTGTCAGAACCAAGTCAAGCAGGTTATTTCCCCTTGTAGGTTCTGCCACAAACTGCTTCAAAAAACAGTCCTGAACTGCCTCTAAGAAGTCGTTAGACCCTAAATTCCCAGTCAAGGAATTCATATCAATCTGTCTAAAGTTAAAGTCCCCTAGAATTACCACATTATCGTGCCTTGTGGCCCTAACGATTTCCTCCCAAAGTTGTCTCCTTTGGTCCCTATCTAAGTTTGGGGGACGGTAAATCACGCCTAAAATAAATTTTTCATGCCCCTCTGAAAATTCTACCCAGACAGACTCTGTGTGTGTATATTATTTCAGACTTCCCGTTACTTCTATCATAGTGAAACAAAACCCTGAATGTGACATTCAGAAGACAGGTCCCGATTTTTCATATTAGTCCATCTCAGTTATGGTAAATACATCAATATTACCTGCACTTGCAACTAATCTCAACTCGTCCATCTTGTTTCTAGCGCTACGACTATTTGTATAATATATATTTAGAAACCTTCTATTCTCTTTTCCCTCCCTGGTCATTTCTGCTCCTCCACTATCCCTAGTACTGTCCTTGTCACCTAGTGCCACTGGATTTCCATTATTCACCAATAACTCTACCTATAATTGGTTTCCCTAAGACTCACAATATCGCTGCACTGAGAATTCGTCCTGCCCAATTCTGTTGTATCACATTTCATTGCTTTCCCACCACTATTTCTAATTTAAAGCCCTAACAGCTCCATCCACTGCATTGGACAGTGCCCCCACACCTGCCCTAGACAAGTGAACTCCATTCCTGACATACATGTTATTTTTGCCATAGAAGAGGTCCCAGTTGTCTATGAATGGTACTGCAATGTCTTTACAGAGTTTGTCCAGTCAACAGTTGACACCAATTGCCCTGGACAACCATTCATTTCCAACTCCCCTCCCTGGCAAAATGCCACATATTACAGGTCTCCCTCCCTTCTTCCTAATTGTCTCTAGTCCAGTAGCCTGATCGCTAGAGCACTCAGCTCACACACTGAGGTCCGGGGTTTGAATCTCCTCCGGTATGGCTGAAAAACATTGGGGACGTGTTTCCATAAGACACCTGCTTTCCCTCTTCACCCATCAGTGTAAAATGGGTACCTGAGTGTTAGTGGACTGTTGGGGGTCGCAACATAACAAGGGTCTTTCTATATATTAGTATGTCATTGATGTCAGCTATGGCCTGTATACCTTGTACATGTACTTGTAGTAAATAAATATATTATTATTAATACCTGCTAATCAGGTCCTCACTCCTATGTCTGTCAACATAGTTGCCTCCAGCACTAAGACAGATAATACGATTGCTCCCATTACCTCTCATAATGTCGTCCAGATGACTAACAATATCCTCCATCCCAGCCCCAGGAGAACACATCCTCTGCCTCCTTTTATTATCTCTTAGACAAAAATCCCTATCCATGAACTTAACCTGACTGACCCCAACTAAAACAACGCTCTTTCCTTCACTGGCTTTGTCCAACATGACATTCTCGACGGTCTGAGTACTGATGGTCTTCGCTGGGATGTCTTCACTGACTGGCTTCGTTGTGTCGTAAACACTGGTCCTCCTTGGAATGGTCTACATTGGGTGGTCTTGGATGGTCCATTTACATTCGTCTCTTAACAAGGAAAAAGAGTTGTTGGTCTTCACAGGAGTCTCATGGACCTTCATCAGCTCCTGCTGGGGATCTGGTTAGACAAATACACGAGTGGATGTGAACTGGACCTGACCAGGTTGGGCCAGTGTATATAAAATGAGAGGTGTGTATCTCTCAGTGTATATACACTGAGAGGTGTGTATGTGTGTGCGTGCGCGCATTAGTTACCAGTTGTCAAAGGCACTTGTCGACAGACACTTGACTTGAATGTGTGTATATATGTGTGTTTTAATCCAGGTTATCGTAGATTATCCCAGGTTATCATAGGTTATCCCAGGTTATCCTAAGTTATCCCAGGTTTATGCTAGATAAACTATATAAATATGTCACTAATATCCATATGACCTCAAACAACTAACACACTACCTAACAAGTTAGAATTAGTCTTAGAATCTAAGACTAGCTTATTTTCTTAGATGTGTGTGTATGTGTGTGTGTGAAAGAGAGAGAGAGAGAGAGAGAGAGAGAGAGAGAGAGAGAGAGAGAGAGAGAGAGAGAGAGAGAGAGAGAGAGAGAGAGAGAGAGAGAGAGAGGTGGGACCTGACTAGTCACTGCTTTAAATATCTATCAAGGTTTAATTCATTGTAAATATGTATCAAGGTTCAATTCATTGTAAATATGTATCAAGGTTCAATTCATTGTAAATATTTATCAAGGTTCAATCCATTGTAAATATGTATTTAAGGTTCAATTAATTGTAAATATCTATCAAGGTTCAATTTATTGCAAATCTGAACCAAATAGTTCTCTCTGAGGTACGATAGTCTACTACCCAGTGACCTTACTACTCTCCCCTTATTTAAGGGTAAGAGAGACCTTATTTGGTCTCCGACCAATTAAACGGTCAGAGACCAGATAAACTGGTAAGAAAAACGAAAGGAGGTCAGGTGATCACCTGGGCTTGCTAGGTAACTGGACCAGTCTGAGAGGTAGGTAGGTGCTTTGAAAGTGAAGCTCTTAGCCTTGACCAGGGCGTGGCAGGTAGGTCCTGAGTCCTACTGGTAGGACCCTCTGGGAAGACCCCCCAGGGGATGACCACCAGGGTGGATACCAGGGAAGACCCCAGGGAGAGACCAACAGGGAAGACCCCTGGGTCTCTGATATCAGAGGATTATCAGAAAGATATCTATACCTGGAGTCTGCCTGGAGGGTGTTCCGGGAGTCAACGCCCCCGTGGGAAGGTCCATGACCAGGCCTGGTGGTGGATCAGGGCCTGATCAACTAGGTTGTTAATGCTGGCCGCACGTAACCCAACGTAGGAACCACAGCCTGGGTGGTCAGGTACTGACTTTATGTGTCTATCCAGCTCCCTCTTGAAGACAACGAGGGGTCTTAATTAACCAGGGGTCTTTAATTAACCAGGGGTCTTGAAGACAACCAGGGGTCTTGAAGACAACCAGGGGTCTTGGAGACAACCAGGGTTCTGGAAGACAACCAGTGGTCTTGAAGATAGCTAGGGGTCTGGAAGACAGCCAGGGGTCTGGAAGACAACCAGGGGTCTTGAAGACAACCAGGGGTCTTGGAGACAACCAGGGGTCTTGGAGACAACCAGTTGTCTTGAAGACAACCAGGGGTCTGGAAGACAACCAGGGGTCTTGAAGACAACCAGGGGTCTGGAAGACAACCAGGGGTCTTGAAGACAACCAGGGATCTTGGAGACAACCAGGGGTCTTGGAGACAACCAGGGGTCTTGAAGACAACCAGGGGTCTGGAAGACAACCAGGGGTCTTGAAGACAACCAGGGGTCTGGAAGACAACCAGGGGTCTTGAAGACAACCAGGAGTCTTGGAGACAACCAGGGGACTGGAAAACAACCAGGGGTCTTGAAGACAACCAGGGGTCTTGGAGACATCCAGGGGTCTGGAAGACAACCAGGGGTCTGGAAGACTACCAGTGGTCTTGAAGACAGCCAGGGGTCTGGAAGACTACCAGTGGTCTTGAAGACAGCCAGGGGTCTGGACGACTACCAGTGGTCTTGGAGACAAGCAGGGGTCTGGAAGACAGCCAGGGGTCTTGAAGACAGCCATGCACATATTGGAAATCCTTCTTATGTATGCTGGGAGGCAGTTGAACAGTCTTGGGCCCCTGACACTTATTGTGTTGTCTCTCAGTGTACTCGTGGCACCGCTGCTTTTCATTGGGGGAATGTTGCATCTCCTGTCCAGTGTTTTGCTTTCACGGGGAGTGATTTTCGTGTGCAGATTTGGGAATAATCCCTATAGGATTTTTCAAATATATAAATTATCATGTATCTTTCTCGCCTGCGTTCCAGGGAATACAGGTGAAGGAACTTCAAACTCAGTGGAGGTAACTGTCATAGCAGTGTCTTCAGTGGAGTTCACTGTCATGGCAGTTCTGGTGTCATCAGCAAAGGAAGACACGGAGCTGTGGCTTACATCTCTGTCTATGTCAGATATGAGGATGAGGAACAGGATGGGGGCGAGTACTGTGCCTTGTGGAACACTGGGAGCCAGTACTGTGCCTTGTGGAACACTGGGAGCCAGTACTGTGCCTTGTGGAATTGGGAGCCAGTACTGTGAATTGTGGAACACTGGAAGCCAGTACTGTGCCTTGTGAAACACTGGGATCCAGTACTGTGCCTCGTGGAACACTGGGAGCCAGTACTGTACCTTGTGGAATACTGGGAGGCAGTACTGTGCCTTGTGGAACACTGGGAGGCAGTACTGTGCCTTGTGGAACACTGGGAGCCAGTACTGTTCCTTGTGGAACACTGGGAGCCAGTACTGTGCCTTGTGGAACACTGGGAGCCAGTACTGTGCCTTGTGGAACACTGGGAGTCAGTACTGTGCCTTGTGGAACACTGGGAGTCAGTACTTACCTTGTGGAACACTGGGAGGCAGTACTGTGCCTTGTGGACCACTGGGAGCCAGTACTGTACCTTGTGGAACAAAGGTTTTCACTGTAGCCGCCTAAGACTTTACTCTGTTTACTATTACTGTTTGTGTTCTATTTGTTAGGAAGTTATAGATCCATCTATCAACTTTTTCTGTTATTCCTTTATCACGCATTTTGTGTGCTATTACACCATGGTCACACTTGTCAAGGCTTAGTGTATACTACATCTGCATTGTGTTTGTCCTCCAGTGTATCCAAGACCATGTCATAGTGGTCCAGTAGTTGTGAGAGGCAGGAGGGACCATCCAAGACCATGTCATAGTGGTCCAGTAGTTGTGAGAGGCAGGAGCGACCATCCAAGACCTTGTCATAGTGGTCCAGTAGTTGTGAGAGGCAGGAGCGACCATCCAAGACCATGTCATAGTGGTCCAATAGTTGTGAGAGGCAGGAGCGACCATCCAAGACCATGTCATAGTGGTCCAATAGTTGTGAGAGGCAGGAGCGACCATCCAAGACCATGTCATAGTGGTCCAGTACTTGTGAGAGGCAGGAGCGACCATCCAAGACCATGTCATAGTGGTCCAGTAGTTATGAGAGGCAGGAGCGACTATCCAAGACCATGTCATAGTGGTCCAGTAGTTGTGAGAGGCAGGAGGGACCATCCAAGATCATGTCATAGTGGTCCAGTAGTTGAGAGAGGCAGGAGCGACCATCCAAGACCATGTCATAGTGGTCCAGTAGTTGTGAGAGGCAGGAGGGACCATCCAAGACCATGTCATACTGATCCAGTAGTTGTGAGGGGCAGGAGGGACCATCCAAGACCATGTCATAGTGGTCCAGTAGTTTTGAGAGGCAGGAACGACCATCCAAGACCATGTCATAATGGTCCAGTAGTTGTGAGAGGCAGGAGCGACCATCCAAGACCATGTCATAGTAGTCCAGTAGTTGTGAGGGCAGGAAGGACCATCCAAGACCATGTGCATAGTGGTCCAGTAGTTGTGAGAGGCAGGAGGGACCTTCCAAGACCATGTCATAGCTGTCCAGTAGTTGTGAGAGGCAGGATGGACCATCCAAGACCATGTCATAGTAGTCCAGTAGTTGTGAGAGGCAGAAGGGACCATTAAAGACCATGTCATAGTGGTCCAGTAGTTGTGAGAGGCAGGAGCGACCATCCAAGACCTTGTCATAGTGGTCCAGTAGTTGTGAGAGGCAGTAGCGACCATCCAAGACCATGTCATAGTGGTCCAGTAGTTGTGAGAGGAAGGAAGGACCATCCAAGACCATGTCATAGTTGTCCAGTAGTTGTGAGAGGCAGGAGGGACCATCCAAGACCATGTCATAGTGGTCCAGTAGTTGTGAGAGGCAGCAGGGACCATCCAAGACCATGTCATAGTGGTCCAGTAGTTGTGAGAGGCAGAAGGAACCATCCACGACCATGTCATAGTGGTCCAGTAGTTGTGAGAGGCAGGAGCGACCATCCAAGACCTTGTCATAGTGGTCCAGTAGTTTTGAGAGGCAGGAGCGACCATCCAAGACCATGTCATAGTGGTCCAGTAGTTATGAGAGGCAGGAGCGACTATCCAAGACCATGTCATAGTGGTCCAGTAGTTGTGAGAGGCAGGAGAGACCATCCAAGATCATGTCATAGTGGTCCAGTAGTTGTGAGAGGCAGGAGCGACCATCCAAGACCATGTCATAGTGGTCCAGTAGTTGTGAGAGGCAGGAGGGACCATCCAAGACCATGTCATAATGGCCCAGTAGTTGTGAGAGGCAGGAGCGACAATGCAAGACCATGTCATAGTGGTCCAGTAGTTGTGAGAGGCAGAAGGACCATCCAAGACCATGTCATAGTGATCCAGTAGTTGTGAGATGCAGGAGGGACCATCCAAGACCATGTCATAGTGGTTCAGTAGTTGTGAAAGGCAGGAGCGACCATCCAATACCATGTCATAGTGGTCCAGTAGTTGTGAGAGGCAGGAGGGACCATCCAAGACCATGTCATAGTGGTCCAGTAGTTGTGAGAGGCAGAAGCGACCATCCAAGACCATGTCATAGTGGTCCAGTAGTTATGAGAGGCAGGAGCGACTATCCAAGACCATGTCATAGTGGTCCAGTAGTTGTGAGAGGCAGGAGGGACCATCCAAGATCATGTCATAGTGGTCCAGTAGTTGTGAGAGGCAGGAGCGACCATCCAAGACCATGTCATAGTGGTCCAGTAGTTGTGAGAGGCAGGAGGGACCATCCAAGACCATGTCATACTGATCCAGTAGTTGTGAGGGGCAGGAGGGACCATCCAAGACCATGTCATAGTGGTCCAGTAGTTTTGAGAGGCAGGAGCGACCATCCAAGACCATGTCATAGTGGTCCAGTAGTTGTGAGAGGCAGGAGCGACCATCCAAGACCATGTCATAGTAGTCCAGTAGTTGTGAGCGGCAGGAAGGACCATCCAAGACCATGTCATAGTGGTCCAGTAGTTGTGAGAGGCAGGAGGGACCATCCAAGACCATGTCATAGCTGTCCAGTAGTTGTGAGAGGCAGGATGGACCATCCAAGACCATGTCATAGTAGTCCAGTAGTTGTGAGAGGCAGAAGGGACCATTAAAGACCATGTCATAGTGGTCCAGTAGTTGTGAGAGGCAGGAGCGACCATCCAAGACCTTGTCATAGTGGTCCAGTAGTTGTGAGAGGCAGTAGCGACCATCCAAGACCATGTCATAGTGGTCCAGTAGTTGTGAGAGGCAGGAAGGACCATCCAAGACCATGTCATAGTTGTCCAGTAGTTGTGAGAGGCAGGAGGGACCATCCAAGACCATGTCATAGTGGTCCAGTAGTTGTGAGAGGCTGGAGGGACCATCCAAGACCATGTCATAGTGGTCCAGTAGTTGTGAGAGGCAGGAGCGACCATCCAAGACCATGTCATAGTGGTCCAGTAGTTGTGACAGGCAGGAACGACCATCCAAGACCTTGTCATAGTGGTCCAGTAGTTGTGAGAGGCAGTAGCGACCATCGAAGACCATGTCATAGTGGTCCAGTAGTTGTGAGAGGCAGGAAGGACCATCCAAGAGCATGTCATAGTTGTCCAGTAGTTGTGAGAGGCAGGAGGGACAATCCAAGACCATGTCATAGTGGTCCAGTAGTTGTGAGAGGCAGGAGGGACCATCCAAGACCATGTCATAGTGGTCCAGTAGTTGTGAGAGGCAGGAGCGACCATCCAAGACCATGTCATAGTGGTCCAGTAGTTGTGACAGGCAGGAACGACCATCTAAGACCATGTCATAGTGGTCCAGTAGTTGTGAGAGGTAGGAGGGACCATCCAAGACCATGCCATAGTGATCCAGTAGTTGTGAGAGGCAGGAGCGACCATCCAAGACCATGTCATAGTGGTCCAGTAGTTGAGAGGCAGGAGGGACCATCCAAGACCATGTCATAGTGGTCCAGTAGTTGTGAGAGGCAGGAGGGACCATCCAAGACAATGTCATAGTGGTCCAGTAGTTGTGAGAGGCAGGAGGGACCTGTTTTAAACCCATGCTGCCCTGGGTTGTACAATTGTTGGGTATCCAAGTGGCTGGTAATCTTGTATCTTAGAACCTTTCAAAGATTTTATAATGTGGGACGTTAGTGCTATCAGTCTATAATTCCTTGTTGATGCTTTACTGGCACCAGTGTGGAGTGAGGCTATGTCTGTTGTTTTAGTGACTGTGGGATGACCCCCGTGTCTAGGCTGTGGGATGACTTCCATGTCTAGGCTGTGGGATGACTCCCGTGTCTACACTATTGAATGACCTCAGGTGTCTAAGCTGTGGGATGACAATCGTGTCTAGGCTGTCAGATGACCCCTGTGTCTAGGCTGTGGGATGACCCCTGTGTCTTGACTGTGGGATGACCCCCATTTCTAGACTGTGGGATAATCCCCGTGTTTAGACTGGGATGACCCTCATGTCTAGACTGGGATGACCCCCGTGTCTAGACTTTGGGATGACCTCCGTTTCTAGACTGTGGGATGACCCCTGTGTCTAAACTGGGAGGACCCCCGTGTCTAGACTGGGATGACTCCCTTGTCTAGCTAGGCTGTGGAATGATCCCCATGTCTAGGATTCCTCTGCATAGACTATTTAGGACACATGAAAGGTGTTTCTTGCAGTTTTTGATGAACACGGAGTTCCACGAGTCTGTGCCTGCGGTAGAGTGCATGGGCCTGAGGCAGAGTGCATGGGCCTGGGGCAGAGTGCATGGGCCTGGGGCAGAGTGCATGGGCCTGGGGCAGAGTGCATGGGCCTGGGGCAGAGTGCATGGGCCTGGGGCAGAGTGCATGGGCCTGGGGCAGAGTGCATGGGCCTGGGGCAGAGTGCATGGGCCTGGGGCAGAGTGCATGGGCCTGGGGCAGAGTGCATGGGCCTGGGGCAGAGTGCATGGGCCTGGGGCAGAGTGCATGGGCCTGGGGCAGAGTGCATGGGCCTGGGGCAGAGTGCATGGGCCTGGGGCAGAGTGCATGGGCCTGGGGCAGAGTGCATGGGCCTGGGGCAGAGTGCATGGGCCTGGGGCAGAGTGAATGGGCCTGGGGCAGAGTGCATGGGCCTGGGGCAGAGTGAATGGGCCTGGGGCAGAGTGCATGGGTGTTACAAAATGACACGATATCTATTAGTAATAGACATCTCCAGTGAACACTAGAAAGGATAGCTCTTCTAACATCCAGCCTGTTACTGGGCTTTTGCAACAAAGTCAGTATCCTGGTCCAGTTATCCAACATATTATATATCTTAAGAGGATTGCAACTGATAGGGTACTAACCAAACAGATATTTAAAAGGTTTATTAACAAAGTGAGAAAATCTAGGGTAGCAAAGTAAATCAAATATAAAGATATTAATTAAGATATCAATTAGGAGGTTAGCTCCTACACTGCTCTCATATACAATGACTGTGCTGAGGGCACATATATCCAAATGACTCTGAAGTACCATCAGGTACAATGTAAATACAATAATACAGATTTTTTTTTTTTTTTTTTTATTAACACATCGGCCGATTCCCACCAAGGCAGGGTGGCCCGAAAAGAAAAACTTTCATCATCATTCACTCCATCACTGTCTTGCCAGAAGGGTGCTTTACACTACAGTTATAAAACTGCAACATTAACACCCCTCCTTCAGAGTGCCGGCACTGTACTTCCCATCTCCAGAACTCAAGTCCGGCCTGCCGGTTTCCTGAATCCTTCATGAATGTTACTTTGCTCACACTCCAACAGCACGTCAAGTATTAAAACCATATGCCTCCATTCACTCCTATCAAATACGCTCCCCATGCTTGCTGGAAGTCCAAGCCCTCGCACACAAAACTTCCTTTACCCCTCCTCCAACCTTTCCTAGGCCGACCCCTACCCCGCCTTCCCTCCACTACAGATTTATACACTCTCGAAGTCACTCTGTCTCGTTCCATTCGCTCTACATGTCCAAACCACCTCAACAACCCTCCTCAGCTCTCTGGACAATCGTTTTGGTAATCCCGCACCTCCTCCTAATTTCCAAACTCCGAATTCTCTGCATTATATTCACACCACACATTGACCTCAGACATGACATCTCCACTGCCTCCAGCCTTCTCCTCGTTGCAACATTCATCACCCATGCTTCACACCCATATAAGAGCGTTGGTATAACTATACTCTCATACATTCCCTCTTTACTTCCATGGACAAGGTTCTTTGTCTCCACAGACTCGAAGTGCTCCACTCACCCTTTTCCCTTATCAATTCTATGATTCACCTCATCCTTCATAGACCCATCCGCCGACATGTCCACTCCCAAATATCTGAATACATTCACCTCCTCCATACTCTCTCCCTCCAATCTGATATCCAATTTTTCGTCACCTATTCTTTTGTTATCCTCATCACCTTACTCTTTCCTATATTCACTTTCAATTTTCTTCTTTTACACACCCTACCAAATTCATCCACCAACCTCTGCAGCTTCTCTTCAGAATCTCCCAAAAGCACAGTGTCATCAGCAAAAGCAACTGTGACAACTCCCACTTTGTATTTGCTTCTTTATCTTTAGCCCAACACCTCTTGCCAAGACCCTCGCATTCACTTCTCTTACAACCCCATCTATAAATATATTGAACAACCACGGTGACATCACACATCCTTGTCTAAGGCCCACTTTTACTGGGAAATAGTCCCCTTCCCTCCTACACCTCTAACCTGAGCCTCACTATCCTCATAAAAACTCTTCACTGCTTTCAGTAACCTTCCTCCTATTCCATACACCTGCAACATCTGCCACATTGCCCCCTATCTACCCTATCATACCCTTTTCCAAATCCATAAATGCCACAAAAACATCTTTACCCTTATGCAAATACTGTTCACCTATATGTTTAACTGTAAACACTTGGTCTACACCCCTACCTTTCCTAAAGCCCCCTTGTTGATCTGCTATCCTGCTTTCTGTTTTACTCTTAATTCTTTCAATAATAACTCTACCATACACTTTACCAGGTACACTCAACAGACTTATTCCCCTATAATTTTTGCACTCTCTTTTGTCCCCTTTGCCTTTATACAAAGGAACAATACACGCTCTCTGCCAATCCTTAGGTACCTTACCCTCTTCCATACATTTATTAAATAATAGCACCAACCACTCCAAAATTATATCCCCACCTGCTTTTAACATTTCTATCTTTATCCCATCAATCCAGCTGCCTTACCCTTTCATTCTACCCACTGCCTCACGAACTTCCCCTACACCCACAAATGGCTCTTCCACACTCCTACAAGATGTTATTCCTCCTTGCCCTACACACGAAATCACAGCTTCCCTGTCTTCATCAACATTTAACAAATCCTCAAAATATTCCCTCCATCTTCCCGATACCTCTAACTCTCCATTTAATAACTCTCCTCTCCTATTTTTAACTGTCAAATCCATTTGTTCTCTAGGCTTCCTCAACTTATTAATCTCATTCCAAAACTTTTCTTATTTTCAACAAAATTTGCTGATAACATCTCACCCACTCTCTCATCTGCTCTCTTTTTACATTGCTTCACCACTCTTTTAACCTCTCTTTTCTCTCCATATACTCTTCCCTCCTTGCATCACTTCTACTTTGTAAAAACCTCTCATATGCTAACTTTTTCTCCCTTACTACTCTCTTTACATCATCATTCCACCAATCGCTCCTCTTCCCTCCGCACCCACTCGCCTGTAACCACAAACTTCTGCTGAACACTCTAACACTACATTTTTAAATCTACCCCATACATTTTCGACCCCATTGCCTACACTCTCACTAGCCCATCTATCCTCCAATAGTTGTTTATATCTTACCCTAACTGCCTCCTCTTTTAGTTTATAAACCTTCACCTCTCTTTTACTTACTGATTCTATTTTCCTTGTATCCCATCTACCTTTTACTCCCACTGTAGCTATAACTAAAAAGTGATCTGATATATCTGTAGCCCCTCTATAAACATGTACATCCTGAAGTCTACTCAACAGTCTTTTATCTACCAATACATAGTCCAACAAACTACTGTCATTACGCCCTACATCATATCTTGTATACTTATTTATCCTCTTTTTCTTAAAATATGTATTACCTATAACTAAACCCCTTTAATACAGATATATGCAAATAAGAATATATGTGTATGAGTGAGCACCAGGTAACTCTAAGACTCGACTCAACCAGTGTCCGACTGAACTTCTCATAAGCTAGCTCTCCTAACAAACTGACAATCAGAACAGCTTGATTGACCAGTAAAATGACCAATTCGCATAACAGCAATATAACAAGCAACAGCAACACAGCGTCAGGAACCAGGAGATAGAAAATCGACCCTAACTGGGGACCATCAATAGATCCTCCAAAACAGTCACAAAACTCCCTTTCTACTGAAGCTAGGTTCAGCATAAAAAATCCCAAACTGTGACGGTGCACAGATGCCTTATCGAATTAGGTCAGGAGCTGTAGCAAGAGACCTGAGTTATCAAAGAGTGTCAATGTGACACACAACCCAGAAAAACGTCGAAAATCACTGTCTAGTCTATCCTGTGAACAGAGTTACACAGAGTCCTGAGAAGTATGTTTCGTCTCACCACCGAACACATACTCTACCACACAGAGTCTAAATGGCGAGAAAACGAGCAGGGACAGGAGAGAGGTGTTGACACAACGATGTCCAGCTGCGTAGTGCTCTTGAGGAAGGAGCAGCGCCACCCACCTCGGGTGGAATCACGTGACTCCTCCCAGCAACAAGCCTAGTGTCATAATTTATAATATTACATCCTATCTAATAAACATAGCTAAGTAAAATAATAGTCAAATAGGTCAAATAATAATATAAAGCAAGATATTAACGATTTAGCTATTATCGAGAATATCAGCAATATAAAATTATAGAATATGGAAATATACATAATAAATTTATATAAACATGTATATACATTGGGGCCCAATTCTGGTGCCGCAATAATGGGCCATTTCAATTATAGCTTTTTCAAAGTCCAGTGGCGTTAGGATCACATCAGAAATACTGGAATTAACCAAATTTTGAGTCTAGGTCATGAAAAAATAATTTAGACTGTTGACCCTTAGTCTGATTATCAGTTCAGTAAACACAAAGTCAAACTGAGACGTCAGCATCTCACTCATTTCTTTGCTGTCATCATTGTGAAGTCTAATCATGTCAAGTCTAATCATGTCTAAACAAGGATGTGGGTTTTGCCTTGTTTCTGACCTTATGAGAAGAAATATTTTGGATTTCTTTCAGTATCATTTATGTTTAATTTCTTCCAGTGTTCTCTGGCTCCTGTATGATTCTTTAAAGTTAAGTTCCATATTTGCTGTTTCTCTGGTCAGTGCCTCCTGCCGTGTTTAAGACGGATATCAAGATATCAGTGCCATATTAGAGGAATATCACAAAGATATCAGAGGGATATAAAGATATTTTTTATTTTTTTATTAACACATCGGCCGATTCCCACCAAGGCAGGGTGGCCCGAAATAGAAAAACTTTCATCATCATTCACTCCATCACTGTCTTGCCAGAGGGGTTATGAAACTGCAACATTAACACCCCTCCTTCAGAGTGCAGACACTGTACTTCCCATCTCCAGGACTCAAGTCCGGCCTGCCGGTTTCCCTGAATCCCTTCATAAATGTTACTTTGCTCACACTCCAACAGCACTTCAAGTATTAAAAACCATTTGTCTCCATTCACTCCTATCAAATACGCACACGCATGCTTGCTGGAAATCCAAGCCACAAAACCTCTTTTACCCCCTCCCTCCAACCTTTCCTAGGCCGACCCCTACCCCGCCTTCCCTCCACTACAGATTTATACACTCTCGAGGTCATTCTGTTTCGTTCCATTCTCTCTACATGTCCGAACCACCTCAACAACCCCTCCTCAGCTCTCTGGATAATAGTTTTGGTAATCCCGCACCTCCTCCTAATTTCCAAACTCCGAATTCTCTGCATTATATTCACACCACACATTGACCTCAGACATGACATCTCCACTGCCTCCAGCCTTCTCCTCGTTGCGATATTCATCACCCATGCTTCACACCAATATAAGAGTGTTGGTATAACTATACTCTCATACATTCCCCTCTTAACTTCCATGGACAAAGTTCTTTGTCTCCACAGACTCCGAAGTGCTCCACTTACCCTTTTCCCCTCATCAATTCTATGATTCACCTCATCCTTCATAGACCCATCTGCTGACATGTCCACTCCCAAATATCTGAATACA